>BGPR01028964.1:0-19591 GCA_013235015.1 Araneus ventricosus | reverse complement strand
TTTAGGGCGAAAGAGGGGAGGAGAAAGGCAACACAGTGCGTTGAAATGTCGCTTTGGCGACATCTAGGAATTTTTTCCGGCTCTGGGGGTATTTTTTTTTATGACTTGTGGAACTAATTCGGATGAAATAAAGAAGAAGAAAAATCCGAGTCCATTTTTTTTCTGGGTGCGTGTGTTTCGGCGGCTATCAATTCAGGGAGTTTATGGCTTTCCTGCAAATACGGATACGCTATAGTCAGTTGCGAATCCAGGGGGAAGGGGTGCTATGGGGCTGCAGCCTCCCCCAGAGCTATACCAGAATTCTTGATTTTATTTAGAATCACTACAGCTGTTTGTTCTTAATCTCCCTTTTAAAAAAACAAAAACACGTGACAACATTGCTTCCTGGCTTGACAGGCTCGAAAATTTTCCCACTCTTGTAGTCATTATACTAGTACTTGCAGCGTTGACGCGGTCGAAAATATTTTTTAGCTAGTTATTTTATTGTGTTTTTATTAAATTATCGAAAATATTGTAACGGTTCTTTATGATTCTTATTGTGCTGAGTAAAGTTTGTAAACTTAAAGTGTTTTGGCTTACATAAGCCATGAGGTTTGGCATTCGTCACGACAATAGAAAAATTTTTATGACCTCAGCCACCCACCCAACCCAAATCCTGGATTCGCCATTAGCTATAGTAGAATTTATTTGTAAATAACAAATGAAATTTTGGTTCTTTATAATTATAATGATCTTATATATACATATAATTTATTTCAAAAAGATGTAATATTTTGAGGGGTGCAACAGTTGTTCTGATAGAACAGGATTCCTCATAAGATTTAGATATTATATTCGATTTCGAAGATTTGATATATTTAATTTTTAATAATTTTATTTTATTAATCAGATTTTATCAGCGTCCCATTTTTAAATTGTACGACAATTAATAGAGACGGTCGATCCCTTAGTTGTCAGCTGTTGTCAAATGATTAGAACGACATCTGAATCGGCGCGTTATTACCCTAGCTTCCGTACTGCGCTAATGTGAGGTCTTTTGACCCATGATAACAAATCCAATACGCAGTCAAATGATGAAAAAGACATCTGAATCGGCACTTCATTCCCCTAGATCTCACTCTACACTAACGTGAGGCATTTTGACCTATAATAACAAGTTCACTTCCAGACCCGATATACAACGGTTCTTTAGTTGAACCAGATCTCGAGGCCGCAACTCTCAGAATTCTTAAAAAGAAAGACAATGAAACTTCAATTAATCGTCACTCATTGAAGTATCAGTTTTTGTTATCCGTCATCGGCTAAAGAGCAAAAAGTAACGTAGGTTTATAGTTTTACTCGTTTCACAAGTTCAACATTCAACTTCACCTTCTCTTCAGCCCATCATCCCTTAATTCAGAACTAGAGATTTCAACAACTAACCTTTCCTCAAAATTGAACTGTTTGAAACTCCGTGTGGCCCATTTCTCTGTATTTGTGCATATTTTTTATTTTATTTTATTTTTATTATTGTATTAATTTTTTTCACCTTTTTCTATTCATTGTTTTTTAATGGAATTTTTTTCTCTCACATCTTACAGTTTTTCCATTGCTTTTTTATATTTATTTTGTCCAGTTATTTCATGTGCAATTATGTAATTTTATGCTTTTTCAAAGTTTTTTTTATGAACATGCTCTGTGTTACCAAAAAATTTTTTATTGCAACATACAATAGCAATCCTTCCTAACGAAATAGCTATAACATTTGTAAAATTGTTGCTTTTTTCAATTAGGTAGCAGTGTAAGGAATGTGGCAAGGTCTAAGAGAGGTCACCCCCTCGGGTGTTGTGGTTTTTCTTCCACTTCATGTCCGCGACACTGCTTAAATAACCTTTAGGTCAGTGGCGGACTGGCGAGGTTGCCAGCTTGCCCGACGGCAAATGGGCCCCTTGAACAGAAGACAATTTGGGCCCCAAAAAAGTGTGGGAGAGAAAAAGATCTCTTTCTGTAGTAAGCTTTTCTAAAGCAATGAAATAAAATAGCCCTGTATCCAAGGCCCATGTTTTGGGGATTTATTGCCGTCGTAATTCGACCGTCCGAACAGCGGGTGGTCGAATATCGACCCAAGACGCATACGCAATTACAACTGCCCGTAGGAACTGTACTGAGGTCTCTGTCCAGTCCACTCCCTTTGATCTTCCGATCATTTACAGATGACACTAAATGACATCTATGAAAAGACGACACTCACGAATTTCTTTATGCGTTTGGGGTGGGGAGGAGTTTGCGTTTAGAAGAATAAAGGGGTTTCGTTTAAAGAGGGTCTCAGTCTTATTGGTCTGTCTTTCACGGGAAATAATTGGTGAGAAAAGTGTTATTTCCGTTTTTAGTCGTAAGAGAACAAAGACACATTTAGCGTATCTTGCAAATGGAAAGAGAAAAAAAGAGGTAAGCTGAAACTATCATTTCTCTATTTTTACATTGCTTTTATAGTATTAAACAGTAGCCGCATTCGGCTACCAACCGACTCGTCCATCTTACTAATTGTTTTAATTATTAACAAACTTTAAATTCGCCAACTTATTTAATTTTTGTTAACTTAAAAGTATTAATTGCTACAAAAGACTGAGAAAGAAATTAGTTGTGCAAAGAAAAAAAGAAGAAGAAAACAGTAGATAGGAAATATATTAGCATTTGAGATAAATTTTGATGCAGTATGTTTTAGTGTCTCATGAAACCAATGACATAAGTCTTTACATTCCACTGTTAAAAAAGTCTAAAAAACATGAGATTCAATGAAGATTATTTTTTGAAGTTTTGCATAATTATAATCTACAATTATTGCGCATTATTAAGCTTATTATAAAGTGAAAATTTAACCTCATCATATCAAATAAATGAATTTCATAATCTCCAGGAAGATTATCTTGCCTTAAGTGGAAAGATGAGCTTAATGTCATCGCTAAAAAGTAAATTTATTAAAATAACATAGAAGATCTATCAAAAACTAAATTTTTTTGAAGTAACGAAGAAAGAAAGAAAAACACTGGACTTAAGAAAAAAAACTGGCAAAACATTGAAAATGGACTGCATTTTAATACAACAAAAGAAGTTTTTTACATTATAAGGTGTATTTTGTACAAATCTATAGTTTTAACCGATCTTTATGAAATTTGGCACGCATGCTCTTCAAAAAAAGATGAAAATAATTATCAACTTTTTAAAGTCCAAAAGTCAATTAAAATTTCAGTTACTTAAAAATTAAGCAAGATTTTGGCGTTTTTTCGCAATATTTGCAAAAAATACTATCTAAAAAATGATTTTTGAATTACTTATAATTCAAAAATATCTTTTTAATGATACCAATTACTGAAACATTACCAGTACAAATTACTAAACTTTAAATCATCCAAAGAAGTTTGTTTTAAAGGTCCCTGGCTCTTTCAACAGATGCCCTACTAATGGGCAGCATTTCTCCTTCATACTTTGTCGCTAAAACCGTATACGAAATATTTAACTTCAGGAATTTAAAATCAAATAACTTTAATCACAATTTCTCTATTTTAAACGTAGAAAATTAAGGAGTGTTGAAAGGGATTTATTTTAAAGACGCGGAAAAATTAAATATATAATAAAAAAATTAAATTGAATACATAATTATTAAATACAGGGTGATTATAATTAAAGTTTCAAAACGGTATGAAAAAAGAACCACTGATCAGAATGACGCCAAATTTGAAAGGAATATTATTGAAGAAGGGGGAAAGCGTATGGCATAAGAAAAAAAAATAATTCGAAATTTTAGCAACAGATGGCGCTGTACGCATCCAAATTTAAAAGGGTTAGACTACAAATGAGAAATGAATCGTAAAATAACGGCTAAGGTGTAAGTTACGTGTTGAACCGACTATACTGTTCAGAGTGCATGACTGTACATGTGTGATACTGTTAGTTACGTAAGCCCATCCACCACGGCAAGGTCATATCACAACGGATGGGAAAAATCGGTTTTTAATTGTCCTGAGGCCAAAAACTGCATAAAAAGCATCCATCATTTCGGTTTTTAATTGTCCTGAGGTCAAAAACCGCATGAAAAGCATCCATCATTTCGGTTTTTAATTGTCCTGAGGTCAAAAACCGCATGAAAAGCATCCATCAAATTGGTTTTTAAATTTCGCGAGACTGGTTCAAAACATGTTCAATATGCTGTCCACCGTTTTCTGCAACAAGTTGAAATCGAGAAACAGCATGTTCCACAACTGATCGCAATGTCTCCGGGGTCACGTTCAGAATGTGTTGCGTAATGCGTGCCTTCAATTCAGCTAAGTGTGCAATCGGAGTACTGAACACAACATCTTTCAGATAGCCCCACAGCCAGAAGTCATACGGATTAAGATCAGGTGATCGGGACGGCCAGGCTGTAGGGAAATGACAGGTATTTTAATTTACATATTCTGACGCTTACAGCGCCATCTGTTGCTAAAATTTGGAACTATTTTTTTTTCTTATGCCATACGTTTTCCCCCGTCTTCAATAATATTCCGTTCAAATTTGATGTCATTTTGGTCGGTGGTTCTTTTTTTATAGCGTTTTGAAACTTTAACTTTAATTATAATCACCCTGTATTATAGATTTAAATTAATATAATTAAGTATAAAATAATTAAATATAAAATTAAATAAAAAATTATACATATATATGTTTTTTTTTATTTTTAATGTGTATATATATATATATATATATATATGAATTAATATTATGATTGTAGATATGTGTGGGCCCTCACTGACTCCTGGCAACCACTATTTTCAGACCCAGTCCGCCACTGCTTTAGGTTATAGTTGCAGGGCATGGAGTGGTGTTATGTTATGTACATTACAACTCTTTTATTGAAGGTTTTATTGATGGTTTTGTAAAATTAAATACAACATGTATACACAACCTTTTAAAGGATTTTATTTTCATTTTCGTCCTAAGAGAGCAGTGAAATCACGTTACTGTATCTATTAAGAGATTTCTGTTATCCGTCTATTCGGTTATCCGTCACAGCCCTGGTCCCGACGATGACGGTTAATCGAAGGTCTACTACAGAATTTAAGTAGCTATTACACAAGTGGTAACGAAATATTTTTTTAGAAATATTGCCGCATTAAAAAAAAGAAAGAATCTTCTTAACTTTCCTTGTTTTAAGATTATAAAAAAATTAGATGCACGTGATCTAAAACTTCATGTTTCCTTATTTAATTAGTTTTCAATAAGTTGTTAAAAATCTACTGGCAACATTGTAACAAGAAAGTTCTGGAAGTTTCCAAGGGATTTTAAAATTTAAACGGATGCCTTAGTTCTTTAAAACATTTTTTTTTTTATTTTCATCACTTTTTCCTGTTTCAGTCTGTATGTTTTTCAAGCTGGATGTCGGCGTTTCTTTTGCATTTTGTAAATAAACCAAATTATTTTTAAAGTGACTTTTTCATCGTATCAATATGAATGAAATCGAAGTGTGTGGGGATTTTCTGTAACATTTTATATAAATTGACCTGGTTCCCGCATATGCATTCATTTAAGAACTAGTCCTACAGTAGTGCGTCTTCTTTAAAAACATTTACTATCAATTTCTTGGAAATAATATTTTTTTAAAAAGAAAGAGATCAGTACCTCTAATTCGAAGCAGGATAAAATGTTATGTTTGATTCGTCTGTCCTGTCTTTGTGTGGCTTCTTTGCATCAGCCGTTGTACTCTGTGCGTAACGATTTTTACATCACAAAATTTACAGTGAGAATGCCAGCCTAAAATCATCAACATACTAAAAATATCCAGTGCTTTAAAATATATTGAAGTAATAGCTAACAATAAACTGAAAAATCTAACATTTATTTTTACTTAGTCGCACGAGAATTATCAAAACATTCATATTGATTATTAACCATCTTGCTGTTTTGTTACACACGGTAGATAAGGAAAAAATATTGTTACAATATTGTGTTTAAAACTAATTTCGAAAAATTTATTCAAATTTTAAAAAATTACGCGAAATAAAATTGGTATCAATGAAAAGCTAATGTCTCAAATTTTAAAGTGATGTTAAAACGGTTTTTGTACGATTACATGCGCCGAAGTTATTGATGGAAAACGTTAAAATTTCGATTAATTTTCAATTATTTGGAAATCTAATTAAACTTTTAAAACACCTTTCTTAATGAGCCCCTACTTCCAAGAAGTAATTATAAGCCGAATTTGGTAGCTATAGGTCCAATAGCCTGCCATTTAGAAAATTTTGAACGATTTTTGCAACACGCAATTTACAGGCAAAATTCAACCTATGGACGTTACCATGCTACAAAAAATCTAGAAATAATAATATTACTGAAATTCTTGCATTTTTAGATATAATGTTATTACATTTAACAAGATGATACTAACCTTCCGTCAACTCAATTTTATACTTTGCTTAAATCTAAAATCAACAGCTACATATAGCAATACCAATTTCTTAACCAGTGTTCTGGTTAAAATTCTTCTGGTTCAAGTTGTGGTTGTTCTTAATCTAGAAAATAAGGACCATTTGGTTTCCTTTATTATTATTCAATCCAGTTATTGACAGCAGTTAAGTGACAAAATTCCGAATATGTGTGGATTGAAAATCTCCATGACGGACATATACGGCATAAGCAGCATGACGTATATATACTCCATACCTGGATGACAGGTTAAGCAATGAAAAGCAGATTCATGTCTTCCTTGATATTACAAGTTTGTCCGTTTTGTTAGGAAAATCAATGACATTTAGTCATTCGAGCGACAAATAATACATACTTTGTTTATTGTAAATGAAAATAAGAAAATTGAAAATTAATTCGGTTAAATTAACCTGAAAGTTTCACGACATTCCTCGGTGTCACAAAATGCAAAATATTCAAAATCGTTGTAGTTCTCTCCAGTGAAATTTCATGTAGAGGGTATAGATGCCCCTGGCACCAGTATTTGGGGACGCTGTTGTAACTAGAGCCTGTAACTGTCGCCTGGTGGCGCTGATTACTATATTATACTGTAACTCTCTCACTAATGGCGGCTTTTTGTGTTCCTGTGTTTGTCTTGTGCTGAATGTGTTATGTGTTGGTCTCAGTGGCGAATCCAGGGGGGCTATCGGGCTACAGCCCCCCCCACAGCCAAACCTGAATTCTTGATATTATTTAACATTATTAAAACTGCTTTTTCTTAATTTCCCTCTGTTAAAAAAATAATAAAAACGTTTCAGCATTACTTTCTGGCTTGACAGGCTCGCAAATTTTCCTACTTTTCTAGTCATTCCACTTCTACTTGTAGCTTTGACGCGGTCGAAGGCATTTTTGGGCTAGTTATTTCATTCTAATTTTTATTAAATTATCGAAAGTATTGTATTGTTTTTTTATGATTCTTATTGAGTAAAGTCTGTAAAGTTAAAGAGTTTTGGTTTACTTTAGCCTTGAGGTTTGACATTCATCACGATGATACAAAGTGTTTATGACCTCATCCCCCCCCCGACCCGAATCCTTGATTCGCCACTGGTTGGTCTTCTATGTTTACATAAATAAATTTTGTGTGGCATACGATTGGAGTATGTCTAACATGTTGCCTACGAGTCCTTTACTGACAGGTAAGCAAACTAAATGAAATTAATACGATTTGTGTATTTGCGAATATTAGAGTTTGTGAAGTTTGAACAGGCGCCATAGAGTCAGAACATTACTGCCCCGATTTAAAGCAAAAAATGATGTGGCGGCGTAAAAATAATATCAAGTCAATGTCGCCATTTACAATCGTTAAACCACTGATGACGACTGGAATCATATTACTCCCCAGGCGCCACTTACCTTCGATACGCCACTGACCGTATTGACAAAATGTTAATGCGTTTATATCACTTAACTTGGGATGAAAAATGCCATACCTCGGACGCCATAGCTAACGCACTAATGATGACGGGGGGCGAAATCTTACATCATGACCCAGGCGTCACTTACTAGGGATGTCTTAACAAATTTGAGCGCCATGGGATATAATAATTTGGCGCCCCGTCAGAACTGTAGCTAAGAATTTGGGAGCCTTGGCCCTAAGAAAATACCTACTTAAAAAAATAATTGAGGATCAGAAAAAAAGTCACCTGTTCTCCACCTTACAATTTTGCAAGCAGCATCTTCTTAAAACAGGATTTTGCAAGCCAGCTTCCATAATGTAGGCAAGTTTTATTTCACTCGTAATTTAAAATTTTCTCTGATTGTTTCTATACGAATATTTTTGAAATTATAGACATATGTATGTTATTGATGGCTGTCTAATTACAAACCTTAATAATATCTTTACATTTAATATATTTAAAATTATATCTAATTTTTTTTGGTACAAAATTGAAAGAAGTCAAAATAGTAAATTTTTAGGCGCCCCTGGGCTATAGCCCAATTAGCCCATTAGATATAAGACGGCCGTTATCTAATGATCTACTTACCCTCCCTACGCGTTTATGAGACTTTCGAAAGTCAATTACGATGAAGGGCAAAAAAATAACATGTCCCGGGCATGTTGTCGCGTGCCCAAGTTTTCGGATGGTTTAAAAGGTTTAATGACGGCCGAGAAGAGATTGAAATTTAGAATTGTACTTTCAGTACGATTGAGAACTTCCTCATTATTATCTCACGACAGGAATGTGTTATTCCAGACGTTCAAGAAATGTTAGGGAAAGAAGAATGGTACCTCCAGGAGGATGGAGCACTTTCACGTCACTAACGCGGATCGAACACTTCCGCATTACTAACTTCCGACAGGAATACTTTGTGCCAGACATTCGACAGATGTTTCGGAAGGAAGAATGGTAAATTCGCAGTCGCTCTAGCACTGAGAAGTGTGTCGAATAGATTTTGAGGCCCCTCAGAGTCTCTAGGCACGAGGCGAACACCTATAGCACCTGTGCGAAAAACCGCCACTGGACTCACTCATCACGAAATATCCCTAACCACTGGGACTAGAAACTTGAAATTTTGCAGGCGGTTGCTTCTTGGGGAGTAGGTGCTCACTAAGAAAGGATTTTTCGAAATTTAAATTAGAATTTAAATTATTTAAAAATTACTTTAAATTTTAACGTTTTTCGGATCCTATTATCACAAAAAAAATTACATAATCTTAAAGATTTTTTTGAAAAAGCTTTCCAATGACACCGATCTTATTTACATGCGACATTTTGTTCAATTTTATTAATGTTTCAAAATGTTTTAAAACATGAACTGTAACAATGTTTTTATTGTTGTAAATAAAATTCAAACCATCTCATTATTTCAGCAAATCTTTTATTCACGCGCTTTTACAATTGTTACGGTTGTAATAGTATAAATTGTTTTCTTGGGAAATTAACTCCAAAGCAGAATTTTCACTTTAGCATTCATTGCATTTCTTAAATATTTTAGCGCACCTACTTCAAAATAATATTTTTATAAAGCGAGGAAACAGATATTGATTTCAGGTTTGTTTGTTTTTATTGTTTGTGAGGTGAAATGATTTGCGTCCTTTCTTCAAGCATTTAATCTCATGCTTTCCCGCCATTTTAAAATTATGAGGCATGAAAACGCTTTCAAATTTTTGTATATTGCATTATAAATAATTTTTTATTAAAATTTTGGCTAGGCTTAAGAGTACAGTACTGCTGCCAAAGTGAATTTCCTCAAGTGATCAAATTTGATATTAGAAACTAGAAATTACAACCTGAAAACTAGGAATTACAAAAAGGAAATAGTGTTCGGGAAAACTAACTAATTTTTAAATTTTATTGTCTACCTCCTATACTCCCGGGTCTTTTAGAAGTCTATGAATTTTTTGCCGCCTCACTTTTTGTACCCACTGGTTCACACGGGCCTCCAGCATGTTCGGTTTTCACAATCTTATTCAGCGTTAATTATTCTACCGATGAGTGATAGATGAATTGAATGAAATCTATTTGAAACTCAGTTTGTAAGTTTCGTTAGCTGCGATGCATCATGCAGAATTGTACCGCTAGCATTTTAAAATTTACGTCTTTAAATATTTTACTATCTGTCAAATACAATAAAATATTCAGTTTTTTGTTCATCGTTGCTGAGTTATCGTGGCTGAAACTGCGACGGGTAATGCTATAATTAATATAAAATACAAAAATAAAAACTAATTTAAACGGGCGAACCAGCTGGTCGTCGAATGCGGCTAGTATAATATATTATTGAAATTTAATAAATAATATATTTCATTGTGGTTATATTCATTATAATCATATTACTATCATTGATGTTTCATTGTAACCATACCGCTAAAAAGAGAATGATCATAATTTTTTAATTTTATTTTTGGACAGTTTCGAAAAATGACTAGTAGAGACAGATATGCCGGAAGAAAATATATGTGTGGATCTGATAAATTTAAGAAAAACATAGAAAAAGAAAAAAAAATGCTGAAAACAAGAGGAACTCCCATGCAAAATTTTTAAAAACCTAAAATGTGCAATAAACTGAAGAAACATATAATTAACAATTATTGAAAACCAAAATCGCGGAAATGAAATTGGGCCGTATGACATCCTCGAAAATAGTCCTATAAAGACAGCGTTCGTCTTAATAAAGAGGAAAGTTATTATAAGAAAACTGAAAAATGGAAATATAACTATGAAGCTGAGGGAATTCTATTGACGGTGGATTTTTTTTTTGTCTCCATCGAATAAAGAACTATAAGAATTAGTTCGAGATTCCTGCGTCAACAGGATCAACAGAGTTGGAAACGAAATGTCGATATCAATGATCGTGATATGGTTACTCTAATCAAAATACAAAGATGCCACATTGTGACACTCTTCAAATACTACTTCTTCGTCTTTAACTGGACTAAATAACTGAGATCCATTCAAGTTCGAGATTGCAAAGTCATGAAAGATCAGAATATCATTTACAATTCAAAAAGAATTTCAAACTGGGAAACACTATGACAAAGAACATGAAAAAATAACTATAAACGAAACACAGTGTAAAATTTGTTTATGAACGAATGGTGGCTTTAATTTCATATTTATCAGAACAGCCTATTAGAAAAAGAGTAATTATATTTGGGGAACTGTGTGGACGGTAGTACTATAACTAGGGTTACCATACGTCCGGGATAATGTCCAGATTTACGCCAGTGCAGTGGCGGATTTTGACGATATGAGGCCCCAGGCGCAAAATTATTTTGAGGCCTCCTTCCCAAGAAAACTTTATTGATGATAAAAATGTAATGTAAAATAACTTATTTATATATGTATATATATATATATATATGTAATAATTTCACTTAATTTTATTTCAAATTCTAATATTATATATTTTAAAGTCTTAATGTATTCCAAAATCACTTTTCTAAAACTCCAGTTTCGTTCTTTTCCCGCGCTAGAGGTATATTAAATCTCTCGCTTTGGCATATTTATTACTAAAAGAATATTTTAATCGTTTCCACGCGCACACAAATCGCGAAATCAGCGACTTATTGCCGCCATGCATTTTCCCTAAAACACTTACGTAATATACTAAAAATAGCTATTATTCCCTTCACTTTGATTACGTGTCTATCTGTTAAATCCACCTGAGAAAATGCAGGGATCTTGTGTTCCTTTTTGGCTTGAAACCTTATACTAAGATGTACGTACATTTCGTCACTCTCCCATAATAAAATGAAAATTAGAATTTAACTCGGCCTGTTTAATCATTTAACGACTACAATAACGAATACATTTCAATAGTCGGCAGGATGGTCTGCACGGAGAAAAAATTCTTAAGAAAAAAATTTAAAAATGTAAGAATTAAAAACGAAACAACGTAATGGAGAGTGACGGGGAATAACAAAAAATGGCTGACCAAAATAGCTGCAAATTTAACGGAACTTCTATTAGTGCCTCCTGAAAAATCAACACCAGACTCTGTACTTTTCCTGATGTCTCGTCCCTGATATCCTGAAATTCAGCTGCCAGCAAGGAAATTCCTCATGCAGCGTCAACTCCACTCCACATCTACAATGTTTTTCAAAAGTGTCAACGAAAAGTCCTCACCATTGTGTTTATTATCAGCTTCAGGAAAAATTCTAACGGAATATCCATATTGTGCTTTAAATCTTCATTTCGTTTTACGCTCCTATTTCGGTTCTCATCAAGAAGGAAAAAAATAAGTGTTAAATTTCTAAGTGCACGAATCAATAACCAAATGTATTTTGTCTTCAACCAGTGTGCTCTCGGCTACAGATAATATCAAAGAAAGTTTTGTGTACAAGTGCATTTTCTTCAAATGAAAAAAAAAATTGCGCAATAAGTGATAAAACATAATGTACTAATTTCGCCAAGATCTGCATAATTTCAGTTTCCCTGCGTTATCGGTTTCAAAAAACTGCAGCTGATTCCAATAAAATCTATTCTAAAATGCCTTGACGTGGTGCACCAAAAAATATAACTTTTATCGCTAATTGTTTAATTATTTACTTTTGATTATTAATTGATTTTAAGTTTTTATTTGAAAAAAAATTTATTTGGTGTTATGTATTGATTTATATTTCGTGATTGATATGAAATTACATTTGAAAAATTTTAACGTGGTTTTGATTTGAAACTAATATTGCAGTGTCCATATTAAATTTTGAAATTTAAGGTATTCATGTTGAATATAAAATATTTTGCAAAGAAATATTAATTTTAAAAGTTTGGTTTTCTTATGTTTTTGATCATGTTTCATTTGATATAATAATTTTTGACATTAATTTAAAAAGTGAAAGTATTTTTGTTTTGGTTTTGAAATTTATTTTGCTGATATCAATACGATAAATAAATGTTGAAGTATAAGAGGTTTTATTAAGAATAAGAAATATTCACTTAAAAATTTCGAGTATTACTTTGCAAAGTTTAAGTTGTAAATTTGATTTATTCATAGATTTGATTTATTTATACATAGTTTGTTTCTGTGCATCTCTTATATTTTGAAATGAAATCCCATACTAATCTGAAAATAACATTTTTCGATCATGGTTATAATAGGAAACGCTACTTTAAAAAATGGCCTTAAATGTTTAAACTTAGTTTTTAAATACTCTAAATTTTATAATTCACATAAATTTTAATTGCTTCATAAATTAATTTTATTTAAAATCAGGTTTAGATGTGTTGTTTGAGTATGGCAAATAATTTATAATACATGACTTAAAAGAAAAGTAAATAAAGCAAATATTACTATACTCAGAGAAATAAATAATGAACAAAAAAAAATAAATAATAACGCCAACTCCCTCCATTCTGAGGCCTCGGGAGATCAGTTTTTATACTCTTTCGACTGCTATAACAGATTGAGAATGTAGTTAGGTTGTTAAAAAATAAAAAGAAACAATTTTCTCGGGAGATTTTGCGATGTGGATTAGCACAGAGTTTGACCATCAAAACCCAAAAGTGCTCATCTCTGCAGGCTATAATGTCCCATCGTATCTTTCTTCCTAAATAGAAAATTCTTCACTTTATAAAAAATAAATTAATTCATAATTTTTAATTGCCATACTACCATCACGACACTTATAACATTTAAATTTCCTGATTTCTGAAAAAGAAAAGAAAAAATTGAAACAATTTATATTTTAGAATTATATATCAATGTTTTTTATTTGTTTACATTTAGAGTTTTTACAGGTACCAAGAATCTTCAAGAATTTTTACAGGAAGTATAAGAGTTTACATTTGTTCATATTATTGTTGTTATAAAGTACATTTGAAATTATTTTCATGTTTATGATAAAGTGAAGAGAAAATTTTAGTACAAAAATAAATTTTAATTTCCTACTTGAGCATCCCTGTAAGATACGGGTGTGTGTCAAGGGCCCTGGCACACACACGCGTCTTGCGGAGGAGGGAAATTGTAATAATGTCACTTAATTTTATTTCAAATTCTAATATTATATATTTTAAAGTCTTAATGTATTCCAAAATCACTCTTCTAAAACTCCAGTTTCGTTCTTTTCCCACGTTAGAGGTATATTAAATATCTCGTTTTGGCATATTTATTACTAAAAGAATATTTTAATCGTTTCCACGCGCACACAAATCGCGAAATCAGCGACTTATTGCCGCCATGCATTTTCCCTAAAACACTTACGTAATATACTAAAAATAGCTATTATTCCTTTCACTTTGATCACGTGTCTATCTGTTAAATCCTTACCTGAGAAAATGCGGGGATCTTCTGTTCCTTTCTGGCTTGAAACCTTATACTAAGATGTACGTACATTTTGTCACTCTCCCATAATAAAATGAAAATTAGAATTTAACTGGGCCTGTTTAATCATTTAACGACTACAATAACGAATACATTTCATATATATATATGAAAGATCAGACTTTAAAAAGGTGAAAGGCAGTCCATTTTGATCAAGGAGGAAGAGACGATATTTGTTTAAATCTTCTTTTATTTAGGCATCAGGCGTTATTTCTTCATAAGTAAAGTATTGAATTTGTATGCAGCTCCATGACCAGAATTTAGAAGTTTACGCCCGAGCGGCGCGTTGTTGTTGAAAGCTTACATGCCGGCGTGAAAAAGGGCCGAAATGAATGCGCAGAACGCTTAAGTACCCAGAATAGGGAATTTCCCCTTTAGAACTCGTGATTTGAAAAGAAAGTTGTAGTGCGTTAATTATGATGAAAGTGGAAGTATTTAAAATAAAAAATATATATATATATGATTTTAAATCGGTAAAGAAATCTTTTTTATTCAAAACAGAGATTTTTTAGTTTGAAATTTAAAATAATTAAGTGACAGTGATATCTTTCAGTCTTTGATTCTATCTAGTGGGTAGGACATCGCAGTATCCAAGTATTCAAATTTTATATCAAGCAAGAACCAAGTTTCAAAATTGTTTTTAATAAATATAGTTTTTGTTTTCTTCAATTCACTTAACTTATTAATTTATAAAATGGTAAATGAGCTCATAAATCATCAATTTATCTTTATGAAATATAAAGAATTTTACCATAAACTGAGAACCATTTTATAGCCATTTAAGTTTGGAGCTGGAATAAGCAGTGTCTACTCTTTTGTCCTAAAGGATATAATGGTATATTCTAATAACAATACAGGCAAAAAAGAGGGAAACTATAGAATTACTCTCCCGAAAAATTTTACAAACAGTATTTTAAAGTAAATTAAGATAATTATTCAAAAAATATATTATATAGTTTTAAGCTCTACAGAGTAAATCATTATTATTATTATTATTTTACTGTTCCTTTCTTTTAAACTGTTCTGTTCTTTTAAAAAAATAAGAATGGGAATTCTAAAGCAAAGCAATATGTTTTATATATAATATGACTAATCAAAAGTGAACCAAGAAAAATTTGTTTACTAATTCAGTTTATTCACACTTTTTCTAATATAAAAAATATAATTAAATAAACATTCTTCAATGGTAATAAAACAAATTACAGTGCTAAAGGGTAACAAAAAATGAAATTAAACTTTAGAAGGAGATACAAAAATAAATATTATATCAGTAGCAGCAATGAAATGCTACTTTTGAAATTCGGAGTAAAATTTTATGAACACAGAAACAGGTGTGGAAAGACATAAAATTACTTTTCTTGCTTTTAATTTTGAGAATTTGTCTATAATTTTTTTCATATTCCAATTCCTGTACTACATCATTTTCAATAAATAAAAGCGACAGTTCATTTAAATGCGGTTGGCTCATACTATTCCGCAAATAGTTCTTGACGCGTTTCAGAACTGAAAACGATCCCTTTCCGCTTGCATTACAAATTAGTAGAGTGAGAAAAAATTTTAAAATTGTTTCTATGTTGGGAAATGTTGATTGTAGACCATCTTTAATCAATTTGTACATATCCATTGCATTTGTTACTTTTTCATTTTTGGTGTATTTAATAAAATGTTTCACTTCGTCTTTGAAATAATGTGCTTCGATATCATCAGCATATTTTGTGGTTAAGTTTGTTACGCAAGTTTCAAATGCCTTTTCTTCTAATTTGCCGTCAAAAAAATTGAAAGCCATTTAGAATATTGTTATAGGTAGTGCTTCTTTGCGTAAAGCAGAAAAGCATCCCTGTTGTCTTTTATTTTGAATCCACTCAGGTTGAGTGACGCCTTGAGAAAGTTCATCTAGTGGATTCTTTAATCCGTTACTTTGTTCAATCTTTATTTCTTAATAATTTTTATTTTGTTTCTTGATGATTTATTATATTTATAATAAAAAATTAATATAATATAAATTAAAGTATTTATTATAATAATGAATCATAAAATACCGGTTATAATAGCGAGCAAACATAACTTAGCTTAAGACGAATTTTATAAATGTGTATACAAGTGCTTTAACTTTTTTATAATTTATAAATCAACTTTATTTAAAAACATAATTTACGAAATCTTTTACTTCCTCAAGATTTAAAATGCATTTAGAAATAAAACTATGCATGAAATGATTTGAAATAAATTAAAGAGATACCCAATGAAATGCAGTAAAACATATTCTGAATCAATAGCCATAGCACACAACAAAGGCATACAAATCTTGTGTAGAAGTTCGGTAATTAAATCAATTTCAATAATTTTATGTTAAGGAGATTCGAATTGACATAAACAGTATAGAAGATTCGAGATGCAATGGATTATAAAATATTTAATTTCTTAAAGTTTCTTTCTTACTAAAAAAAATTTGAAAATTCTTCTCTTCAAAAAGACAAGCGAATTCCCTTGTTTGTCAGCTTTATGACAATAAAATGAAACTACAAAAAAAGGCATCTCTCAAAAGAACTGCACCCTTTTCACACAAAGGGATGCAATCCCTTCTGTCTTTCCGGTCGCCTCCGATACCAATAAAAAAATCTAAACGAGTCCTTGCGGCTGGACTTTGCACAGAAGAGGTGTCCTGTTCCAATAATCGGAGGGTTGCTCGAGGGTTTCTAGATCGGTTTCAACGTTTTGGAGAAATATCGGTAAATGCGGGTGGTCGAATTTCGACGGCAATAAATCCCCAAGGCTTATTTCCTCCCAATTCTTCGTTCCAGGGCCAGGTTTCTCTGGCCCTGGCTTCGTTCCACTGTTTTCACTCCTTTATTTTTTTTTAAAGAGAAGAGGAAGAATCTTTCCTGTGAATTGAATTAAGGCTTTAATATCGTGAATTCGACACCGGCTTAGCACAGCGATGTATGTTGCATAGATTTTGAGGCCCCCTAGATTCTCGAAGCACGAGGCGGCCGCCTCTAACACCTGTGCGGAAAACCGCCACTGCGACATTGAATGTGTCGAGAGAAAAATTTGGTTGTAATAAAGAGCGTTTTTACAAAAGAGAGAAAATATCATTCTGCCAATGAAAGAAAATTCATTGTTTGCATCCATGGTTGATGAAAAAGTGGACCAATCTCCTTATCCGTGCACCAGCTCAAACTGAAAATTAAGAGTTTTGGCTGTTTTGTTTGAATTTTGTTTTTCATTAATGCAATTTTGAATTACAGAACATTAATAAAAATTGAACATTCTTTTATTTTGACGTCTTCCCTTCCTCAAGCTCTGCGCTAGTGTTATGAAAGAAGGTGGTTGGCAGGCAGCTTTTAGAATTTTATATGCTTTTAATCCCCTCCCCCAAACGTATCCGGGTTTCAAACAAAACAAATGGTAATCCTAACTATAACGGATCTAATACGAGAGATTTTACATAAAGGTTGCAAAAGTGCTTATCCTACAAAGAATTCCAAAGGACAGTATATTCTTTGCAGAAGTCATAATTTGAATATTTTGTTCTTAGAGACATTTCAAAATTTTCTCTGCATATTCATTTTTTGTTACTTAAGAAGGCATAAATAATATTTTTGCAAGTTCTGTAATGTGATGGGATATATTAAAAAAGCCTCTCAGATATCTTACTCCAAAATCGCTGTCAGAAATGGTATGTCGACTCGAAAGTGTGAAATCTGTGGGATATCAAGTATCACAATTTTCTCTAGATTCGAATGTTCTTTATGAATATACTATTAACACGAAAAAGAAATCCTAATTTCAATCAATCAAAATTAAACTTCATTTGAATTTTTATTAAGTTTGGTTATTTGGTATGACATATTGAATGAATAAATAGTGCGAGCCAGATATTTCAAAGTACTAATATAGATATAGGTATACAAATTCACATTTAGAAGGCCTTTTAAATTTTTTTGAAATATATCATGCTTCGGGATTCATATCTTCTTTCAATAACTGCAAAGGAAATAGTGGAAGAGTTAGTCAAAAATGATAACTGAATGTAAAAATAAAACAACTTAATGTCTTATTTTAACTTACTGATCAGCTATTTCACCCCTCTGTCAAAGAATATTTCAGAATTAAATATTTTCTAGTCATTATTTATAGTGATTTTTTTCTTTTAAGAAGATATTCGGAATTTATCACGAATATAAGACATCATATGAATTTTTATATAATTTGGATAATATTCACAAACTGTAGGTAAAAACAGAGACTTAAATACAATTTTGCAATACAAAATAAATTGCATTGTTTTATTTAATGAAATGAAAATTTGTCGTTGAGTTTTACATAACAGGGTCACAATATTATAATATATATTTAAAAAATAATCTATCGGAACTGTATTCAAATCAAAATAACATTTTTTTTATTATTTTGATTTTTTTATTTATATAAAGTTAACATTTTAATCACCTTCAAAATAGTTCATAAATCAAATAATTTAATTATTTATCATTTTTGCGTATTCCTTAAGTCCTTAATATACCAATTTGCGCAATGTAATAAATGGCAAAAAGTAATCAATTATTATTTTGTTTTAAGAAATTAGTTTCAAGGCCCCGCAAATCAACTTTGCACCAGGCCCCGCTTTTGTTCGGGCCGGCCCTGTTTATGGATGATAAAGCCAACATCCTTTGCGCAAGAACTATTCAACAATAGTTATGTGAGTATGACTTGCAGTTCCAACATCTATCCTAAAGTCCAAGAATACTTACCTTGGCCTTCATTTATTAAAGAATTAAAAAAATAAATAATAACTTGAAATTATTCAAAACCATATAACGTATTACAGCAAGTATGTAAACATACATGTATATTATAGGGTGTGAGTCTAATTATTTCATAATTACATATATGTAGTGTGAGAGGTGGACGGTGGGATATAATATATGTTTACATGCACAGGTGGGTGACAGAAAATGCGAACAAGATTGGATTTGCACATTTTTCCGAATATCTCTCGAAAGGCTGGATGGATTTTCTTTGAACTTGGACCATGTAAAGAATAAACTTGAACTCACATTTTACAGTGAGGATTCGGTCACGAGGGCCTTTTGGGGACAGACCAGAAACTGATTAAGAAAAAAAAATTATTTAAACTCACCCATTTCATAGAAAACTGATAATGATTTTCAACTTTTATCAATGGCGTTGTTTGATGTGCGCAATATAAGTATGCATTTTTCGTAAAAATAGCACGAATATTCGGGAAGGTATAAAAGTTTTCTTAAAAAAATCCAAAATTTGATAAAACTGGAAATTGATAAAACTGAAGATCATATCCAGAAGCCGTCTATGAACTTCTTCAACC
>BGPR01028963.1:7079-18275 GCA_013235015.1 Araneus ventricosus | reverse complement strand
ATCTTTTATTTATTTACTAGCAGTACGCGCACGGCGTTGCCCGTGGAATCGGGACTTCAACAAAATGAAAAAAAAAAAAAAAAAACGCACACAATGACATGAAAAAGTTTTGAAAACAAAATCAAAGCAAAAGATACACATTATTGATTTTCCCGCTTATTTTTTTTCGCGATAAACAATATTAAAAAATTGCAACGTAAAATTATTATACTGCAAGCAAAGTATGCGAGATGAATAAATACGTTAAGATACTGCCGAAAATAATTATCAGTCACCCAATTCAAGGTTATGACGTCACATCCCCTTCAACCAATCACATAACCAGCTGCGTTCCGGAAAAGTGTCGCGGGAGAAAAATAACTTTCATCTGCCCAGGAAAAAAATTAATTAAAAAAACGGGAAAAGATATTTTAACCGTTCTTGTTTAAAATCCGATAGAACCGTTCTACTTATAAGCTGAAAAAAATTGAAAATAATAGTGTTATTAGAAAGTCGGATGCACAAATTTAAAAACAAAAAAACATTCCGACGGCAAAACTGACCATTTTTTAAAAAATTATTAAAATTCAGCAAATTACGTTAGAAATTCAAAACTAACTTCATTAGAACGGAAATCGCGTGCTCTTTCCGATGGTGTATCTAATTTTTTTCGTACAATTATCCGGAATCATGCTATTGAGAAATTAGTGCGAAAAATCACCCAAAACAACACAAAACATTAAATAAAAAGTTTTCTAGATTAAATTTTAAAATTTCGGCTTCGAGGTGCATTCAGTCACCATTACGACTACCTGCGTGCCAAATTTCATGGCTGTAAGTGCGATAGATTCGTCTGGACATCGCAGACAAACACACACACACGCACACAAACATTGCCTTTCATAAGTATAGATATTTAGCGGTTCGGCAGAAATTTCTAGTCGAAGACAATTTTGAAGATACATTGTTTATCGTGGCCAGAAACCGAACCCACGTGCTTCCATCCGGGAGGCCAAATACGAAAGAGATCGGGAGAAAAGCGGCTTTTACGCAGTTTGTGGAAGGGGAACCCTCTCGTTTGAGAAGTAAAACTAAAGAAATTGCTAGTTGAGAAATTTTAATGAAGCTTGGGAAAACTAAAAATCTCCCGTGACTCAAAATTTAAAATACTGCTCGGCAACGGATTCCGAGGCTACCACTTTTGGACGAATTTACACCGGAAAGGGGTATCAGTCCTATGAGCGCATTTCCGGAGTTCTTTGTTAGATCACGCTCAGTAAAATGTAAATATCACTCTTCCATTCTTCACTTTCCCTCCATTTTGGTGAAAATAATTCCGCCCGGCGCATGCGCAAAAGCGCGGAGGGTTCCGAATCCGTTGCTAAACGATGGAAAGGATTGATTGTGTGGGACTTTGCGTACAGTGGTAGATGCGTACAAGTCATTAACTATCAATCAATAAGCTGTGACAGTTGGTTGTATGAGTGAGAAGAATAAGTCTTTCAGATGCATTTAGTACGTCTTTAGATGCATTATTAAATGATAAATGAAATCTACTGTTGAAAAACAAGGGGCCGTTCAAATATTACGTAAGCATGATTTTGGTATTTTTTGACACCCCTCCCCCCTTGTCAGCAAAAATAAGCAAATCGCAAAACCCCCTCTTATAATTACGTAAGCAAACTGCAATCGCCCCCCCCCCCGTTCTTTTTTTTACAAAACGTATAACAGTAATAATCTAATTTTAAAAATTTTAGGATTTAATTCAAATAAACTCTAACTCGGCTTAAAATGAAAAAAAAATGTAAGTTTAATTTCCTTACAATTTCAAGTTTAAGCTTACAAAAATCAAGTTTATTTTTCTTTTGCCAAATTTAGCTTTTTTTTCAAATTTAATTTTTTAAAATTAAATTATTTGTGCAAATTACAAGAGATTTTCGGAAATAAAGTGATTTTAATGTCTTACGTAAGCATCGCTCATACTCCCCCTTGTCAGCAAAAATAAGCAAATCGCAAACCCCCTCCCCCCCCTTGGGTGCTTACGTAATATTTGAACGGCCTCTAAAGTACTAATCAACGATTTGAACTATATAATAATACACGTAGACTTCATTGATATATTAACTAATTCAACAAAAGTTTCTCAAACTTATATAACACACTCTAAAATACCGATAAGTTTAATTTCTAGATAAACAAATTTTCGATTTTTCTATCCGCTTTGCCAAATTTGCCAATAATGATCATAAAATTAGCAAACCTGCACGAATCATTGACTAAACACTTCTTTTCGACAAACAACAGATGATTGATTAGGCGTTAATGGCCTGTACGCAAATGCTACTGTACGCGAAACAACACCGAAAGGATTTTATCTTCGAAATTAAGCAATTTGAAAAAAGGATTATCACGTATGTTGTCTCACAAATAACTCACATAAAGTGATATTTTGATTATTTCTTTCCGCTGATGTGGAAGTTTGCACAAGGCTATCAGGCCACGGTACAAAATTACATGGTTCATATAGAAAATACCAGAACAACACCGTCCAGAGAACTTAGCTTAAAATGGTACCTTAAATATGTAACAAAATGTAATTGGTTATGAAAACTAACTTATTTTTACAATACAGATTTATGATTGTAATGACCGAAGTGCTTCAAACCTTTTACAGTGCCAGAAGAACTTGAGAGAATAATTTGTAAACGGTATTACATTATTATTTTTATTTTAAAACTTATTACTAAAAATGATGATAAAAGGCTATTTTTTAATGGTTTTCTGAATTTCATTATTAGAATTTCATGAAACAGATGAAACTTGTTACTTCCGTTCCAAAATTTTAAAACTGCAACATTTCGGTTCCTGAACATTTCAGAAAGAAAATGCTTCATATGTAAGATATTGCTTGTCGTTTCCAAAGTTCCCTATATCACATTCAATTGATTTATTTAGTAAGAAAACTAGCAGTTTTACATATTCTGAAATTTCTAGTGAGGCATCTTTTGTCTAGAAATCTCTAAGAGTAGATGGAGCTAACCATTTTTCTCCTTTTCAGACTCAGGCTTATTGAAAGAATTTATTTCTTCGCATATTCTCACGGAGAAAAGGAATACGTTCTTGTATGAAAGAACCATTGACTGAAAGCTTAGTGGTCGTCATTTTTCGTCTGGAGAAATAATTTTAACTGAAATAGTTTTCGTTCCAATTTCAATTCATGGTTCAAGCACAGATAGTTTTTAAGAAATGTTATTTTTCTTACATTCATTGCATTTTCAGAATTAGATGTACTAACATCTTACACGAATAAATTCTTGTATGAAAGAACCACTGAATGAAGAATTAATATTCTCCATTTTTTGTTTGCCGAATTAATTTTAACTGACATAGTTTTGGTTCCAATTTATTTTCAGTTCAAGTACCCACTGCTTTAAAGAAATGTTACATTTTTATATTTATTGCGTGTTTAGAATTTGAAGTGTTAGTATTTTATAAGCATTATTTCGAGATTTTTCTTCCTTACTTCATTGACATTGCTCTAAAGTGTGATATATTTATTTAGGCTTGCCAAACGTCCCGGTTTTCAGACAAAATCCCGGTGTCCCGGCCGGTTTACTTCACGTCCCGGTAAAAATTAAATTTGATTATAGATGACCAAAAAAGTCTAAAAATAATTAACTCTGAAGGATTATTTAGGATAATTACTTTGTCATTTATTTCACTGTACTGTATGAAAAGTGAAAACTATAGAAGAGTGATGGTCTGCTAATAAATAATATTGTCATCGTATCGTCTTGTCTCGCCAATCGTGACCCTGCCTTCTGCTTACCTGGGACATCAGCACCAGTTGAGAGAGTATTTTCTTTGATGAACAACGCATGGACTGATGATAGGGGTTTGATGAAGGAATCTACAGTTAAAGGCTTGATGACATGTAAAATTAATATCGGAATAGCTTGTGAAGATTTTTACAACACGATTAAAAACAAAAAAGACTTTCTAAAAAAAGTCCCAGCCAATGAAAAGTACATGCAAATTTTTATTCCTCATTCAAAGTGTTTCTTCTCACTTAAGTAACTTATAAATATTAACATGTAAGAAATAAAATGTTTACATTTTTATGCTTGTATTATTACCCCTGGTTTAGGTTCCTAATCAGTAACCATTTATTCATATCATTGAGAATAAACTACCCTCTAAAACACTCTAAAAACCCACCAAGGGTCTGTACCCTTGAATACCCGCGCCGCTGGGGGGCATTCCGGTGTCCCGGTTGAACATTTCAGAAATCTGGCAAGCCTATATTTATTGAATCTGACTTTATTGCTAATAATCAGAGGAAGAATAAGTTTCCGGTTGCCTGGTGTAGAGTTTCCACTTGTCGGAGAATGGCAGATTTGACACCGGATTCTACGAATTATCCTCTGAGAATTTAGGTTTGAATAACGGTGATTTGTCATTGGCCGTCAAACATCCCCAAGGACTGTATGACGTACAAGTTTGATCCTTTGCAATCGGAAAAGTAATTAGATGCATTAGTAGTCACTGAATACGAGGGCTTATTTTATTGCTTCTAGTCGCAAAACATTTAATTGTATAAGTTCATTTCTACCGAAAAATTAATTCTGTGACTCTTTACGACTCCGTATGCATTTTTACTTTCTCGTATACGAAGTATACAAAGAGAAAGTATTGTAATCGTCAAAAAATTCGAACTCGAGATTTTGACGGATCTCCACGTTTTAGACCTCCCTGAGTCCGAAAAACACAATTTTGGAATTATGTCTGTCTGTCTGTGAACACGATAACTCGAAAACTATTAGAGCTACAGGAATGAAATTTGGTATGTGATCTTTGCACATAATTTGTAGATTTCTATCAAATTTTGGACAAAATCCGTCCTCGGGAAGTCTGCCTGTCTGTCTGTCCGCTGTCATGCGAACACTATAACTCAAAAAACTTGAATAGCTAGATGGATAAAATTTGGTACACAGTTTTATCATCATGAATGTAGGTCCGTATAAAATTTTGGGCCAAATCCGTCAAAGGGTTGACTGTCTGTCGGTCTGAATAATTTACTTTTGAAAAGAATCCGTTATCTCCACGCACTTGCGTACTGGAAGTGCTGTGCTGTACTCTGCGCACGCGAAAGCTATGGAGCGAATTATGTCAGTTTGTCCTTGAGCCGGTAAGAGCAGAAAATCGGTACGCATCTCGTTGGATTTGATTCTTTATCTAGAAATTTTTCAGTCACTATATTGAAAAACCTTCTGATAGTCATTGGATTCTGGGTAACAGTAGGTTCGAATTTTTTTAGCCACGCGGGGGAAGGGGAAACGGCACCTTTTTTGGGAAGCATACGAGAAAGTTTAGGGGAGAACACTCCCGCTGGTTTTAACTAAAAAAAAATCAAGAAACGTCAAGATGACGCACCATCTAGAATGGTGACTGAGAGCAACCTCTCGAGCGTAAATGGTTAAAGCGCGTGGTAACCGGTTCAGATTTCGTGCTTCTCATAGAATCACACTTCAGAACCACCGAGAGTGTTCTCCCTTCGACTTTCTCGTGTACTCATATAATATGGGGAGTTTTGTGCTTCGTAGAATAGCGAATAAAAGCGAGTGTGAATGTAGGACGACTTCCCTCGAACCAAATGTGCCCAAAATTTGATACAAATATACAGTTTTCGTGACAGGACTACATTCTAAGTAGTTGCTTTTTACTTTCTCGTATACGAAGTATACAAAAAGATTTGTCAAAAATTCGAACTCGAGATTTTCACGAATCTCCACGTTTTAGACCTCCCTGAGTTCCAAAAACACAATTTTGGGATTATGTCTGTCTGTGTGTATGTGAACACGATAACTCGAAAACTATTAGACTTAGAAGGATGAAATTTGGTATGTGATCTTTACACATAATTTGTAGATTTCTTTCAAATTTTGGACGAAATCCGTCCACGAGAAGTCTGTCTGTCTGTATGCCCGTGTTAATGTGAATGCGATAACTCAGAAACTTAAATAGCTAGGTGGATAAAATTTTGTACACATTTTTATCATGATGAATGTAGGTCCGTATAAAAGTTTGGGCCAAATCCGTCAAAGGGTTGACTGTCTGTCTGTCCGTATAATCGCATACTTTTGAACGCAATAACTTCTTTAAAAAATTATTTTGAAAAATGAAATTTGGTATGTGCCCTTCTTATCTTAATGTTAGATTTGTGTGCAATTTTTGTGTCAAACGGTTCAAAAAAGGCGTTCAAATTTCGTTTTCTTTATCTTACACAAAGCCGTATTGGTAACCGCACCGGCTTCTAATTCCACTTCCGCTTTGGACGACCTTCAGAAATCGTGGTATGACGTTTCGCTTATTTTTTTCTCCACTGCGTTAGGGGTTCTTGTTCGTTTTCTTGCCTTTTAGCTTATTTTTTTCTCTACATGTGTTAGAAGTATACGAGAAAGTTTAAAGGAGACCTCTCCCACTGGTTTAAGTTATTACACTCGAACAGACAGACGGTCAACCAATCGACGGATTTGGTCCAAAATTTGAAGTACATCAACAGACATGGTGATGAAACCAAACCATATGTTATATTTTAGCTATTTAGATTGTGGCGTTTTCGACTTATCGTATAACCGTGCACAGGAACGGACTGGCGGTCAAACTTCCAAATGACAGATTTCGTTCAAAATTTGATAGCTATCACAACTTTTTTTTGTAATGACCGCAAACAAAATTTAATCTTCTTAATTTGTTGCGTTTTTCAGTTCTCGAGCTCACAGTTAGACAGACACACCGATAAACTGACTTAATTCCAAAAATGTATTTTTCTCGGGCTCAGGGAGGTCTGAAACATAGATTCATCAGAATTTTGGAGGTCGCATTTTTCGAAGATTAAAAAATCTTATATTGTTTTTTTACGAGAAAATAATAACGGGGTTCCTCCTGAAATAATCATCGAGGGCTTCATAATGGAACGTGAAGCTAACCAAATAAAACTGACGATCATTTGTAAAGCCATCAACAATCCCATCAGCGGATGTTTGAAAATTAGTCTTTAGTCATTTAATTTTAGACTAATTTTCTCTGTTTTGTTGAACACCTTCAATATGAAAACCATTCGTATAAAAGAGCTCTTTGCACTGTTTCGAGTCGATGTTGTTTTACGCAGACCTTATCCCATCTGGTAGGGTTTTTCCCCGTAGATCTTGTTATGGTTTCCTTTCTCTCATCACTTTCGGATACTTAAGATTAATCCAGGGCCATCTTATCCGATGAGCTGATTGGGTTGCAATCCAGGGGCGCCGTTCTTCCAAGGGCGTCCACAAATTTACTATACTGATTTTATTTCAGTTTTGAACCAACAAATCTATTTAACCTTCGGTCGGGCGCAACTCATCTGTGAGATTAGAAGCTAAATTTTTGCCTAGGCTTAAGGAAAAGCTTATCAAACTGAACAATTCGGTCATACAAAGCTATATTTGCGTTATCAAATGACTTTTTTGCGTTTCCTTGCAATTTCAGCTGACAAAATGTCCAAAAATTCAGGAGGGAGTTGACGTTTGTTTTCCCGTTCCTTATCAACTGTTGAAATTGAGAGACTGAAATAATTCGTCATTTTTGAAATAATATATTGGAAATAACGATCAATATCATTGAATTAGAGGATGGGACACAAGTATACGAACTTTTGCACCTATATAAAAAGAAATACCGAGAAAAATGTGAGAAATTAAAAATACAGACGCAATCGGGCGCAACTGATCTGGGAGATTAACATGTCCCTCACGTGCATAACCAGCGGGAGTGTTCTCCCTCAAACTTTCTCGTATACTTCCCCAAAAAGGTGCCGTTTCCCCTTCCCCCGCGTAGCTAAAAAAATTCGAACCTACTGTTATCCAGAATCCAATGACTATCAGAAGGTTTTTCATTATAGTGATTGAAAAATATCTAGGTAAGGAATCAAATTCAAAGAGATGCGTACAGATTTTCCGCTCTTGCCGGCTCAAGGACAAACTGACTTGCTTCCAGTATGCATGCGCGTGGAGATGACAGATTCTTTTCAAAAGTAAATTATACAGACCGACAGACAGTCAACCCTTTGACGGATTTGGCCCAAAATTTTATACGGACCTACATTCAAGACGATAAAACTGTGTACCAAATTTTATCCATCTAGCTATTCAAGTGTTTGAGTTATAATATTCACATGACTTCGAACATACAGACAGACAGACTTCCCGTTGACGGATTTTGTCCAAAATTTGATGTAAACCTACAAATTATGTTTAAAGACCACATACCAAAGGTCTAAAGGAGGTCTAAAACGTGGAGATTCGTCAAAAGCTCTCGAGTTGGAATTTTTTGACGATTACAATACTTTCTCTTTGTATACTTCGTATACGAGAAAGTAAAAATGCATACGGAGTCGTAAAGAGTCACAGAATTAATTTTTCGGTAGAAATGAACTTACACAATTAAATTTTTTGCGACTAGAAGCAATAAAATGAGCCCTCGTATTCAGTGACTACTAATGCATCTAATTACTTTTCCGATTGCAAAGGATATCGTCTCGTATACTTCGTATACGAGAAAGTAAAAAGAGCACCAGAGAAAGAAACCACGATACCCTAGTGGGAGTGGTAGCGAGCCAGGAAGCTACTGGTCTTCCCACCCATTCTCGGTAAAATCCGCACTTAGGCACAAAGACTATGCGTGCTTCATCTCACAGATTAGATCTTTTAAATATGAAAGGGAGCCGATTCGCTAAATTGTAAGGCTTTAATCAGAGAACAGGTACATTTTTTCTTTTCTATTATTTTATTAGGTAGATATTTTCTTTGGACCATGAATGCTCAAATTCATAGTTACGGTTCTAATATGGCGCCAAATTTGCTAAGACGGCCCTGGATTAACCGTTTCATCTTTATTGCCTTGTTTTCGGTATTTATATAATACTTTTGGAGTTTAATTTTCAGAATTATCCTGCCTAATTAAAAAACATTTTGAGACATTTTCGCATTTTTGCTTACGATCCCCTGTGTGTAGAAATCCATCAATCTTTTCCTCACATTGCCCCCCGAAGTGCGTAAGTGAAGGGCCTTATCATCTCCTTTTGCCCCTTTTTTTATTCTCAGGTCGCGTTCACCTGTCGCTTCAGGATGAAAGATGGAAATACGGTGAAAAATGAGTTCACAAAAAAGAGGTGGAAAGAGAGAATGCACGTGTTTTGTCTATAAAAGAGAATCAAAATTATTTTTAATGAACCCTTTTTTGGACCACTAATTGGTTTACAAAACTTATCTGTTCTGTAGACGAAAAGCTAATAAAATCATCTGTTTACAGTGCGGCTTTCTTTTTTGTCGTATTTAACATCAACAGTATCATAATTATTAAAAATTTATCGTTATCATGATGCATTAATGAAATTTCTCCCAATTTTGGAAGCTTTTTATTTAATTAGATTTCTTTCATGTTTGTAAAGATGGAATTTCATAATCTTTATTTAATTGATGCATTAGAGTTCTGAAATTTTGACAGCGGGCATTCCTGATGACACTGCAATATTTTAATATTTTCTGAATTTAATTATCAATTAATCGATTCATTTTAGTTAAATTTTGATTCCATATCGGAGAACGCCATCTAGTAATTAATTGAAGAAAAATTGATTACAATATTCAATAACATTTGACGAATAACGAAATATATTAATAACTAAAAGGTAGAGATTAATAAGCTTAAAAAAAGGAAAACGCGTTTTTATTAATGTATTAAAAAGTAGAAAATAATTTCTTTTTATCAAGAATAAGGAAGCTAAAACAGAATCGTAAAAACGCAAGGCACTTAAAACATCAGTATAAAAGAATTAAGCCGCAATGAGTATTATAAGGAAAAAAATCCTTAACTTTCGTTAAAAATTAAGAATATTACATAAATGGGACTGAAATTTCAATTTTCTTTTAATATTCCTATCAACGGTGCACGGCTTTCGATTTTGCGTTGACCTCTATATCATTGATAAAAAATCGTTTTCTACTTTTTAGCGCTCTTTAAAAGCATGTTTTTAAAAATTATTTTATTTTTTATTATTGTTTGGCTACTATTTATAATGATAAACATCACTGCTTTCTTATTGTCAGCAAGATTCCAGATGGAGTCGCGTTGCATAATAACGGAGGTATCTGAAAACTTTCGAACCCCTTTTTCTTTCACATTCTTCAATGTTTCGTAGTAAAGTAGTGACAAAAATTAAATTAGTTTAAAGAATTTCTTTAAAACTACCGGGATGAATATTTTAAATTTAATTTCTGCTTACTAATCGTTGATCAATATTTCATTTCATTACTCACGAAAAATTTTACTAAACAAAAATTAGTTAAATAATGTCTATCTTATACCATTTGCATTTTAATATTATCAGCGGAATCTTCTCATAAACAACCAATGCATATTTTTGATTTGTTGCAGTTCACTCGACGTAATTTGATAAAAATTAGTGCATCTGAACTTTACACTGGCAGTGACTCAAATACTCGGTACGTTTCAAATCTTATCGTTCAACTATTCCTCAAAGTGAAACATATTTCTGCATAAAAGCAGAATGTTCTCAAATTAAGTCTATCGTTGTGCAAAAATTAGACTAAATATATTTTAAAATGTTGTTATTTTATTTATCCTCTCTCTCTTTTCTTCTTTTCTTCTTTTATTTTTTTCACATATTAAGCTGCAGTAAATTATTATGGCATAGCAAGTTAATCTTCCGTCAGGCGCATATAATCAGTGACATGAAGCACCATATTTTTTGTGCCTAAGTGCTGGTTTTACCGAGAAAGGTGTGGGACCTCTAGCAGCTTCCTGGCTCTCTACCACTCACACTAGGGTGTCGAGGTTTTTTTTCTAGTGCTCTTTGGATGTACGAGAGGGGCACGTTAATCTGGTAGATGAGTTGCGGCCGATTATGTTTGTATTTTTGACTTACCGAATTTTTCTCAATAGTTCTTTCTATATACAGTGGACGCTCGTTATAACGACCCTCTGCGTCCCACAGCAAAAGGTCTTTATAACGAGTGGTCGCTATAGTGGATATAATTAAAAATGTACACATGCACGCTCAGCAGTTCCTAAAAATAGGCTATTTTTAAAGAGATTCCAACTAAATACTCAAATTATTTTTTATCATTGGTATTAAAAATAAAATATTATCAATTAAAAATA
>BGPR01028962.1:9117-19592 GCA_013235015.1 Araneus ventricosus | reverse complement strand
GCCGCAGGTTGCCGACCCCTGGTCTAAGATGATGAAATTCAAAACTTCATAACTCGAATCTAAAATCGAGCCTATGTTTTGATAGCTGATTTTGCTGGTTTTTGGATTTAAAAAAATAACCGGTTATAACTGGGACAAAAAATAACCGTAAAAAATCGGTTAACCGAAACAACCCCCCTCCCAGTTTTCGGTTTAAACTGGTATGTCTTTCCCATCCCTAAACAGTGACCTGACTTCCCGGATTAACCATAACAGTCCAGATTTTCGATTGGTAATCTCTCCCGGAAGAACAGTCGCTTATTGAACCAGCGGGAGTGTTCTCCCCTAAACTTTCTCGTATACTTCCCCAGAAAGGTGCTGTTTCCCCTCCACCCACGTGGATATAAAAATTCGAACCTACTGTTATCCAGAATCCTATGACTATTAGGTTCTTATTCTTATGGTTTTGCTACTGGTTGATTTTTTGGGGAGTTCGGGCTATGAGAAGCTTTTTCTTGGCGAAAAATAGGCCTGCTTCTACAGAAAACTCCTTCAATATTCTTTTGAATCCATTTCGAATAGTTTCTAGCCCTTGAAAAAGTGAACTAGAATGGATTCCTTGTTTTTGCGGTATGAATTTCTTTTACTTCAAATACTATAGGATTGCTTGTATTACTTTTTTAATTTAGGCTTTTTTGGTATATCTGTCTATTGTTCTCTGTTTTTTGTTATGCTGCTGCAATGGCGCGCATCTTAAACATTGTCGTAATTTTTCTAATTTCATTTCTTTTTTCAATTAAATTCTTTTATTCTTTTTAATTTTTGCATAAAAAATTTTTTTCTTGTCCAGTTTTAATTCTGCTTTCCTTTTTGAATAATAATTCTATAAAAAATTTTTTTTTAATCATTGATTGTTTACAACTATGACTATTAGAAGATTTTCATTATGGTGATTGAAAAATATCTAGGTAAAGAATCAAATTCAAAGAGATGCGTACCGATGAAAACCCATCGATCACACACTACCGCGCTTGTCAGCAGAAGGACAAAGTGACGTAATTCGCTCCATAGCTTTCGCGTGCACAGAGATTGCTTCCAGTACGCATGAGCGTGGAGATAACGGATTCTTTTCAAAAGTAAATTATACAGACGACAGACAGTCAACCATTTGACGGATTTGGCCCAAAATTTTATACGGATCTACATGCGTGACGATAAAACTGTGTACCAAATTTTATCCATCTAGCTATTCAAGTTTTTGAGTTATAGTGTTCACATTACTTCGGACATACAGACAGACAGACTTTACGTTGACTTATTTTGTCCAAAATTTGATAGAAACCTACAAATTATGTTTAAAGACCACATACCAAATTTCATCCCCGTAGCTCTAATAGTTTTCGAGTTATCGTGTTTACAAACACACAGACATACAGACAAACATAATTCCAAAATTGTGTTTTTCTGTATCAGGGAGGTCTAAAAAGTGGAGATTCGTCAAATTCGTTTTTTCCAAAATTAATACTTTCGAGTTATTATGTGTATTCATTTTGAAGTTCCTTTCTGAAACATAAAAATTAATCCCAGTTTTTTAAAAAAAAGGCTTAGAGTGACTAATAACAAAATAAGTGATTTTGAGTAATTTTGGTGCGACAAGAACATTTATCATAAAGACCCTTAATTGTTATTAAAAATTACACTTATACCCATAACTCATAAATAAATAAATATATTTCAGTGAAATTTTGTGTGTTGTATTATATAGTGCTCTTATTAAAGCCCACAAAATTTCAAATTGATTAGGCCAAAATTTAAAAAATGATTTTGAAGGCCTATGGTCGCCATCCATAGATAATTTCATCCACCCAGGGTGGGCCCCAGGATTGTAAACAAGAACAGGTTCTTCGCATCCTTGATTTCGCCCCAAAAATGCAGGGGTCGAGCTGTTATGAAATGGAAGATTAATTTTCCTTCTCCTCAGGTCACTAGGGTGTTCCAGGAAAATCGTAATCGTCCGCACTTTTGTTCTGGCCTGAATTATGGGCGGTGTGGCAGGTAGGTAGGTCCTTGCCCCTTGAAGCACCCCAGACATTAAGTTTTTCCTTGTCATGTCGAACCCCTAGAGGTGTGACTCTTGCCCCTGCAGTGGAATTTTCAGAATGAATGCGGTTCTTACAGGTGGTTGGTTTCCTTTCCTTTTTTTTATTTACAGTAGTTTTATTTTAAAGACAAGTATTTATAGCATTTTTTAACTATCAAGAAAGGTAGGAACTATTTTCTAGGAATGTGAAATGAACGTTCCGTTATCAGCTAGAGGTTCTTGTTATTTCTCTGAACTCCAGTTTTGTTTAGTTTTGTTAAAGTCCGGTTTTGAAGATAATAGAAGGGCATTTGGGGGCGGATCTCGTAATTTCGAATAATGGCCAGAAGGTAAGGACCTGGACCTTATCAAGGTTTTGAATGCAACGATTATCCTCCGTGTTTATGGGAGTGGTGCGTGTTGAGGGGAAAATGTCCTCACTTAAATAACAACATGCTTTCGATTAATTGTTTCAGTGTTTATGTTACGGTCAATATAGATAATAGGTTATTGTGATAATCACCGGCGATTATTCATAATAACCAAATAATCCGGTTAAAGTGAATAATTTATCACATTAACCAGTTATTATGAATAATTACCAATGATGTTTGGTCAATGTAAGTATTTTCGGTTGAAATCTAATTTGGTTTTTTCTATTAGAAAATTTGAGGTGCGTTGGTCATAATTAAAGGTTAATCGCTTAAAGTTAAATCTTTTCGAACCTAATGTATTTGCCTTTGCATTATCTCCCGTTTCAATTGCGGAATTTCAACTGCGCTCGCGATGCCTGCGATATCTGAAATAGGCACTGGGGAATTTTTTTTTAAACTTAAAAAAACATCCTACAGCTTCGCTAGTAGCGGGAGATGGAACCTAGTAGCTTCGCTTGCTCATTGAATGTTAGAATAATTCTGCTTAATTAATCACATTTGCCCATGAAATGTGATCAATGAGATCACATTTCAATGCAATTAATCACATTGACCAAACTTCATTGATAATTATTCATAATAACCGGTTAATGTGATAAATTCTCATAAATTATTCACTTTAACTGGCTTATTTGGTTATTAAGAATAATCACCGGTTATTAGGCATAATTACTGTGGTGATCATCCACATTGACTGTAACATATACTACATTAATTCGCATAGTTTCTTTAATTTCTCATTGAATCTTAGCACAAATCTTTGATATTGTCAAGAAGATTAAAAGTATTACGGAATGTGGTTTAACTTTATGCAATAAATTTATTTATTAGCTTGAAGCAACTTGTAACACAAGAGAACAGAGAATTTGCTCACAACTTGTGGGATTCAGCATTTATACACATAAGGAATATTCCAGAATCACACAGGTAGAATTTTAAAGAAAGATTTAGAATTGCCTAGAACACAAGTAAACAATACATAACATTTTGAATTAAAATACCCGCCCTTGGGTTAGACTAACGTGGTTGGCATTCAAACCACGGACAAGCAGATTTCCAGTTGAATCCTGTGAGACATCGGAACAGCTGGCTAGGCTACTTTTTTCAGCAATATACACGAAGTCGACGCTACAAAGCTCTATCTGTGAATGAAAATTGTTTATCTTTTCCCACCAATTCCTTTACTAAATGTTTCATTTTAAGATTTATTAATTTCCATTGCTAACGTCATTTTAACCGAAAACAGCAGTAGGGAACAAACAAATAAAACGGACGAGGGGGGAGAGGGAGAAGATTCATCGCCCCCGTTTCCTGTTGTAGGCAGATGTAGGTTTTCATTACATGAGAAGGATTCTTTAATACATTCGTGACATCTAAATAAAACTATGACGAAAATAATCAACAACTCAGGAGTGTTCTTCTATCAACCTCCTCGTGTACTCCCACTTAAAGACTTTCTCTTACAGTGTTCGGCAAGCAGATGTTAACTTGATTATATTTATACGCCGGCATACTATCTGGAAATTGCGTCACGGGTGACGCAAAAATCGTTTGAAATGCTCTACAAAGCAGACTGTTGGACCTAGAGCGCCGAATTTGGCACGTAGTTACGTCTTCGGTAGTAGGTGCTCACTAAGAAAGGTTTTTTCGAAATTTAAATTGCATTTTTAATTATTTAAAACTTAATCGAAATTTTAACGTTTTCTCTCAATACTTCGGAATATATTTTCCCACAAACCTTTTTAAAATAAAAAAAAAAAAGATTTTCGATGATACCAATTACGCAGTGTTTTCAGTGATACCTGCAGATTGTTCTTCAATTTTGATAAATTTTTCAAAATTAGTTTCAAACATAACTTGTAGCAATTTTTTTCCTTTATATAACCAACAAAACAGTGAGATTGTAAAAATAATTAATATAATTTTAATAGCTCTCGTGCGATTGCGCAAAAATAAATAGTAGATATTTTTTTGACGAATCTCCACGTTTTAGACCTCTCTGAGTCCGAAAAACACAATTTTGGAATTATATCTGTGTGTCTGTCTGTCTCTCTGTGTGTGTGTGTCTGTCTGTGAACACGATAACTCGAAAACTATTAGAGCTACGGGGATGAAATTTGGTATGTGGTCTTTAAACATAATTTGTAGGTTTCTATCAAATTTTGGACAAAATCCGTCAACGGGAAGTCTGTCTATCTGTATATTCGAGGTCATGCGAACGCTATAACTCAAAAACTTGAAAAGCCAGATGGATAAAATTTTATACACAGTTTTATCGTCATGAATGTAGGTCCGTATAAAATTTTGGGCCAAATCCGTCAAAGGGTTGACTGTCTGTCGGTCCGTATAATTTACTTTTGAAGAGAATCCTCTATCTCCACGCGCATGCGTACTGTTTACTGTTGTTCCCGTAATACGGTCATCTTGGCTCACTGCCAAATTCTTCTCGAATAAAAGTGAATTAATTATGGAGTATTTTCTTTTAATTTTTCTTTCACGCCGAAACATTTTCTCAATAAGAGTTGATTTTAAGTTTAGTTTGATTTGCGGTTAGTTTTATTTTGTATATTTCATAATGCATTTTTTTCTGAGTGGATTTTGCATTATTTTTACTCTGACAGAACGAAAGTAGTTGTTAAAAGTAAAGTTATAAAGTAACAAGCCAAAATTAGTGTCAATTGATTCATCAGTTCTGTCCTTCATGCTTTTTTAATTTCTTAAGCACTCTGCCAATGTGCATGATATTTTCAACTACAGCTATCGGTAGTAAATTTGTAACAATCAGATCGGAGAAATTTGCTGGCAAGCTAAAAGGCTGCTTAGATGTGTGGAAATCTTTTAGTAACTTACATTAGATATTTGAAATTTGGTATGTGGTCTTCTAATTTATCCACGCGGTGGGAGGGGAAACAGCACCTTTTTGGGGACGTATACGAGAAAGTTCAGGGGAGGCCACTCCCTCTGGTTTATAGCAAGAATGATTAAGAAAACTATCTTGACATGATGCATATCAATACGTATTTACGTATCAAAAACGTATTTATGTTTGTCTGTGAACACAATAACTCCAAATTTGGCGCCCCATCAAAACCGTAACTAGGAATTTGGGAGTCTATGGCCCAATAAAAATAACTACTCAATAAATTAAGTGAGGAGTAAAAAAAAAATGTCACCTGTTTTGTGATTAACGTCTTACAATTTTGCAAATTAACGCCTTTTCAAAACAGGATTTTACAAGTAAGCTTCTGCATTGTAGTTAACTGCTATTACACGCATAATTTAGGATTTTTCTCACTGATCGTCTCTGCATGAATATTTTTTGAAATGCTATATACATGTTTATGTAACATCACAAAATCTATGACTATTTAGTTACACGCCCTAATATTATCTTTATTTTAAACATATTTAACATTATAATTTAAAATTTTTTTGGTTCGAAATTAAAAAACAGTGAAGCAAATTTTTTGGCGCCTTTGGATCAATGGCGGCCCTGGGCTATAGCCCAATGAATAAGAAGGCCCTGTCCGTGGGTATGTTCATTCCTGTGTATGTGAACACGATAACTCAAGAACTGAAAGAGCAAGGCCAATGAAATTTGGTGTATGATCTTTATACAAGAATTGTAGAGCTATATCAGAATTTGGACTTACTTCATCCTATCGCTGAATATCTGTGGGCCTGTTTATACCTGTGTATGTGAACATAATAACTCAAAAACGCAACGAGCTACATGAATGAAATTTAATACGTGGTCTTGGTACCAAAACTCTCGGTTTGTATCAAATTTTCAACCAAGTTAGTCAAAGGAAGGGTGCCAGAATTCATACTCGACAGTGGGGTAACGGCAGTGGGGCAAGGAAGGTATGGATGCCCCCGGCGCCAATATTTAGGGGTGCCGTGGAGACAAAATATGACTGATTTAATTTAAATTTTTAAAATGAAATACGAAGAGGGGGTGCGAAATAATATTGCTATGTCCCATTCACCCTTGCTATGCCATTGAGGGGCGGAAAAATCACATTATATCCCGGTTACACGTACACTCATCGGAGGGGCACCTTAAATAGTCTCCCTTTCTGTGTGGGTACGTAAATGGTGGTGTGACCCTTCTGCTCCACAGTGCCCGAGTTAATTGTCGCGGCGGTCGGTCATACAGTGCTACCCTTATGTTTAGGCTGATAGGGGTGCTCTTTATGATTACCCTCTTTACGTCACTGGATGCTGACCTGACTACGGAGAGAGGAGCAATGTAAGTGTTTTCTGAGTGTTGTGTCGTAGTGACTAGGAGTCAAGATGCATATGGACAGACCGGGCACCGGTCTTAGAAGACAATGAAGGCAAAATATAGGCGAATATTACTTTTTAAGGTAAATATATGAGAGGGCGAGAAATTAATATTTTGCCCCGAGTGCCACTTACCCTTGCTACGCCACTGATACTCGATTCCTTTCACTATACGACAAAGCTAACCATCACCATATTGCGGAAGTATATGAGAAAATTGAGGGGAGAATACTCCCGCTGGTTTGGATGAAAATGGGTGATTGATTGATTTGTGGGATTTTATGGCGCAAGCAAGAGCCAAATATAGCTGTACTGCGCCAAGCGTACGGAAAAAATTTAATTACGATTCCAAATCAGAAAATTTCTGAAAAGTTTCATGGTCATATGTAAAGCATGATGAAAAAAAGCTTTGACATAATTTGGATACCAGTGAAATGCAAGATTATCCGCAAACGGCAAGAGGTAAGAAATAAAACTTAGGTCTAAGAAAAATGGAAAGGAGAGACCGCCAATTCCTGTCAAATGTAAAGATGAAATAAATTAAAGAATTATCAATGTTTGTATTTTGTGGGTTTTGTGGTATTCAAATAACCCCCACCAAATGGTAGTCCCTCTCGTTTCAATGACCTTTTAGATTTTGGCATTGGTATCGGAGCCTTAGAAGGTGTCTGTTCCTCGCGAAATTTGTTTTCATCCGAAACGCATGCATGAGTTTTAAAAAAAAGTTTCAATAGTTTAGTAATATGTTGCACTTACAGGTGCAGGCTATCTTTCCATTTATGTATAATGTGACCATGCGTCCCATTTTGAACGGGACAGTCCCATTATTTGGTAGCCTGTCCCGTTGTCCGAAGCTGTGCTTCGGGAGGCCCTAATGTCACGTTTTCAGAAAGAGAGCAACCCACGATAACAATTTCAAACAAGAAGGCGCTAAAAATTTAAAAAAATCAACGGTAATATCTAGTAGCCCGGCGATGACGGAGCATACGCCATACGTATCACACAATACGTAAGTGGGTCAGAAGCCTCCTGTCTTGCACTTAGTTCTAACTTCATTACACCGCATGAAGTGACAGAATGAAACACTGGGAATATTTAAACCGAAAGTCGTTGGTGGTGCTGTTCAAACACTTTCACGCCAATAATTTAAATCATACGAACTTTCGTATAATTATTGAATATATTCTATGTCTGCCTGGCACTAATGCACCCGTGGAAAGGGTCTTTTTTTTATGAATAAATTGTGGACGAGCTAGAAAACACAGCTGCAAGTCGCAGTTTATAAAGCAACGTTAATTTCTAAAGTAAATTTTAAGAAATCCTGCCAAGAAATTTCATTCTTTTTTTTACGTCAACACCAAATATACTGAAGCAAAAATGTGTTCTTCAGAAAAATCCAAGATCACGTGAATTATTTATTTTCACGCGTTTATTCCTGTTCTTTTCATTATTAAATAAAAACTGAAAAAATATGTGTTTTCTTGAATTCACATAATATTGTCTAAAAATTGTCCCGTTTCGAGGGAAGAAATAAACGGTCACTTTAGTTATGTATGGAAGCTTCCGAGTTCATACACACGGAGACAGGTGAACATATACGCAGAATCATTACAAAGTTGTTTATTTAAGACTGAAGGAGGTTTAAACCGTCGAAATTCATCAAAATATCGAGGTCAAATTTATTGACGATTACAAAAGTAAAAAAAAGAAAAAGTATAAATAAGAAACAGAAGATTTAAACAATAACGATAACAATTCACCTTTTTGCGTGCTAAACGCAACAGCATCAAGTGATTGTATCAACAAAAAATTACAACGATTAATATTAAAAAACATAAAATAGAATTTAGAATGTAAAAGAAAAATATTCAAAATGGAAGGAATGAATTCTAACTTCTATTTTATGTTTTTTAATATTAATCGTTGTAATTTTTTGTTGATACAATCACTTGATGCTGTTGCGTTTAGCACGCAAAAAGGTGAATTGTTATCGTTATTGTTTAAATCTTCTGTTTCTTATTTATACTTTTTTTTTTTTACTTTTGTTTTTATTTTAATATTATTTATTTCTCTATTATATTAGAAATAGCTGCATATGCGCCATTCTATATAATACAAAATAGTTTTAATTAGTTTTTAATTAATTTTTGACTAATTAATTTAATTACTTTATAGTTAATATCTTTATTAAATTTTGTTAATTATAACTGTTATTGACGATTACGATACTTTCTGTATATTTACTTCGTATACGAGAAAAGCAAAAAGTAATTTATTTGGTTCATTGTATAAATAACATAAAATGCTTAAAAAATTATAAACTTCCATTTTAGTGCCAAATAAGCATATTCACGAATTTCATAAAAGAAAACTTCGCATTCATATTTTGAATATTTATTAAATCATTCCGCCCTTGCAGGTGAAATCCGGTTACTTCATCAACTTCCTTTCGAAATCGTCTGCAAGGAAACCTTTTCGCACTCCGTTTAATCCCACCTCAAGGCAATTTTGATCCTTAACTGTTTTCCCCTTTCGCCTCTGATAAGAAATTGTTTCTTTTTAACTCTTGTTTTTTAAAGAATGTGGCGCAATGTTTGGTTAGTGTTAAAAATGCGGGAACAAAATTTCCAAAGGCCATTTACCATTGAATATGTATGGCAAGATAATTGTTATAGATTTTATCTTTTTAATTGGTTTTATATCTCCGATAGGGTACAATAAATAAAACAATTAATCAATAATTGCTATTTGCCTTAGTTGTTTTATTTATTCCACTATCAAGGTAAAATTATTTAAAATGTCTTCAATATTTTCATTCAATTGGAATGCCAGCACTAAAGATAAAATAATTTTTTCTATAATAAAAATACATTTTTTTAATTATTTATAAATTAAATATATAATTAAATGTCCACGAAAGATTCTTTTGTGCTCCGTAGTATTTGTGAGCAAAATTCGAAGAAAATCTATTTAGAAGTTTTGATTTCTATAGTGTAGAAACTATTTATGCTTTTCAGTTTTATTTACATAGATTTAATGATATAAATTCAGGTATTTCATGTTTTCATTGCAAATATTTGGTGAAACCAGAAAATATATTGGTAAATTCCACGGTCACAAAAGAAGAAGAAAAGGCAAAACGAACGATTGAGAACAATGGTGTTATTTGAAAGCATCTATTAATGAAATATAAATTTCATCACAATCTTCCGTCAAATAATTCCCAAAGTAGAGGAAATGGCGGAAAAAAATAAAATATTCAATTATTTCCTCGGATACAAATAATTCGGTGAATAATAGCTAAGAAATGCAAAGCTAATAAAAATTTAAATTCAGAATTTCAAATGTTAGGTAATACATTTCTTTGCATTCCCACAACTTATAGTGTTAACGAAGTGTTTCCAACTCACATGACGTCACAGTCACATGGAAAATGTAAGAAGTATGCATGTCACTTAACATCGAACTGCATTAGTGTTCCTTAAACATCGATAGACTATCGATAGTATTGATCGGGTTTTCGGAACTATCGACTGAAACAATCGATAGTATTGATAGTTTTCCCCCGAAACATAATATCGATAGGCGCATTTTTAGTCGATGGTTTTAAAACTATCGACTGGAACTATCGATATTTCAAAACTGTCGACTGAAACAATCGTCTGGAACTATCGATAGTTTCAAAACTATCTACT
>BGPR01028961.1:0-12774 GCA_013235015.1 Araneus ventricosus | reverse complement strand
CCGCTTCTCTTCTCTTTCTGCTGCAATCCGCTTCTCTTCTCTTTCTGTTGCAATCTGCTTCTTTTCTTCTTCAAGACGCGTTGCCTCTAATGTTTCTTCATCATAATTAGGTATCGCCTGAATGGTCTTTTTAATCTCAATTATAGATGCAGAGGCCCCGACTTCAACCCCGAGGTTCTCCGCTAATTTTTTGTAAATCAGCCTTTAAGGCTTTCTTTCCCCCAAAAAGTCATCTCGCCAAAAAATGATTCCCCGAAATATTATTACTCTTTTTTTTATTATTTTAAAGCGATCCCCACTCTTTCACGCAGTTTTAAATGCACAAAAATCAATAAAGAGTTACAAGAATAAACCCCTTTTTTTATTTTGCTGGTGTATTTAATACCACCTTTTTTAAAACAGCTCAACTATTAAGCAAATATATTTAATTATCAATTGAACTGTTTTCAGCACATATTTTAAATAAAAATATGAAAAATATTTCTTTGCAAGCACACAATCAAAATATAATGTTCAAAGAAAGAGTTATAAATGCAATCACAATACTCTTATTTCTTTTCGTTATTCATATATAACAAAAATAAAATGCAACACCCTGCTTAAATATCTGTTAGCAATGAAAAAGAAAAGAAAAAAAAAAAATGTGCGAGCAATAAAAACCGTTATTGATATCCATACAAAAAGGTATTCTTACAACCGGAAATAGCCTTCATAAATAACTCAGAAGAAACCCGAAGTATAAAAAAAATTCATACGAAAACAGAACGCATTAATATTTTCCACTTCCGTTTTCAAAATAAAGTAATAATTTTTTCCAAGATAAATGCAATAATGATACCAATAAATTCAGTAAAATTATTCAAAACAATCAAATGAAATTTCTATTCAAATAAGCAAGTTATTAGCAGCAATACTAATAATATCAATTAAATTTCTATGTTATACACAGACCACATAATTACTTAATTGATTTATTTTCCACTGACCAAAACTTCACTATTATGCTAAACAAAAGTTTACCGCACAATAAGTGTAATACTCTGCCTGAAATTAAAGTTATTTTATACCAACAGTACACCAAATAACTTTATGTCAATTTAAATGCTATATCACTTAACAATTATATCTAGTAAGAATTAAAGCAACCAGACCAAGTTTTGCTGTATAAGGTAGACTGCAAAATTAAATCTTTGCTAAAACCAAAGTTATACTATATTATACTATACATAACAATACATTACACAACCATAATTCAAAAGGATACTATATTATGAATAAAGCAACCAGAATAAATTATGCTATACAATTTGTACTGCACACAATCGAAATTCTTTGCTATATATGTACGAAAAAAGAAGCAACCAGAATAAATTATGCTATACAATATCCTGTATACCGCACAATCAAAATTCTTTGCTATCTAAAGTTAATATCATTGTTATACAATGATGAGCATTTCAACATGCTAGAATTTTACTACGTAATATTGTTACTCAACAATTTTAAACACAATTTTCACTTCGTTTCCTTGGGGAAGAAAGATTATTTCGGGCGAAATAGTGCAGTTTTCTTCTCGGCTCCAGTGGGATGGGCTAGCGCGGAACCAATTTGCCCCCCTCAGATTCACTAACAGTTGGCGCCTTTCATGCGGAATCAAAATGTAGTTAAAATTTATAGATTGACTGATAACAAAGTTAAGAAAATGTAGATTTATTGTATGATCATTGAGAATACACAAGCATTCAAAATCTCAGAACTCGAGTAGAACAGGAAGCGAGTGGAAATTGATTACGAAATTTCATCTTTAGAAAGATGAAAGAAGTTAAATAATTGCGTGTAAAAACGCCAGAATGAATTTGAAATAAGAGACCAACTATTGTATGTGGTTGACTTATTTATACTGTTTTTACTTGGTGGGAATTTTCGAATACTGATACGCAAAGCAGTGTGCTTATTTTTGTATTGCAGCACTTTTTAGATTTTAAATTTGCTTTTTCTTCGCTAAATTGTTCAGTGGAAAAATGCGAAAATATTTTCAAAATTATTTTAAAACAAGGTTGTAATTATTTATTGTATACATATACATCAACAGAGAAAAGTGATGTTGTAAACATAAAAAGCTTATTTTAGGCATGTTCTTTCTGCTTTTGGTAAAGCTTGGAGGGAAAATGGCGCCGTGTTTATGTATTCTTTTGCATTATAATGAGATGTTTTCGCAGGTACCTCCGAACACTTCAAACGTGCTCACGTTTTATAACACAGCCCTATTTAGATCCGAGATAAAAAAAAAAAAAAAAAGGACATTCTATTCAATAGATGCTAAGTGTTCGAGTTATCAAATTTAACGAGCTCTTCAACGCACGTGCGGTTATTCGGATGATAAATGGGATCTGAACTAGATGTAATCGGACTTCAACACAAATACGAGCACTCGAAATTATCCAACACCTGACAACCTGTCCAACAATAAAAGCAGCTCAGTAGGCAACATTTGTTTTAATGCAAAGCGTATCAACAAAAGGTTACATGCATTAATAGCCTGCCGAATCTTGTTGCCGGTCAGAGATTACTAAATGTCAGAAGTAAAAAGAAGTTCGTGGACCGTTCAATATTGATTAGTTCCTCCAGGGAAGAGATGGGTATCGGAATTATTTGGACGGATTTTAGTTGTGGAGTTGAATTGAATAAGACTGGTGTTTGTTTGTCTTATGTTTCGCTGTATTAATGTACTTTTTGTTGCAGGTTGGTTATTAGTTGGCCTATTTAGTTTTTGACTGCGCATTGGCGGCAAATTATTGCTGTGGTGGGGCATTATGTAAATACTACCGTAGATGAGATCTTGTGATGATGATATAAGTGGCCTAATTACAGAGTGAATAATAATCGTCCACAGTTTTTTATTATTTTTGTTTATAATAATTATTTTTAGATACTTGCAATGAAACGCTGATTTCCTGTGCAAAAGAACCGCCCGATTGTTTCGACTTGAATGTTAGATAACATTTTCCGATCGTACCCGATGATATCGCCTTTAATTCAGTTACATTAATAACCCTAAGTTACGCGTTAGGTGGGACCTTCTTACTTTTAGATAAATGCATGCAAATATTAATAAGTAGGTGTCAAGGGCTAGAAAAACAGCGGTTTAGAAGAAAAATGTGTTATAAAATATTGCAGCTTTCGTACATATTGATGTGAAATAGTCATTTTTTTTTAAAAAAAGTTTTACACAAAACAGAATTATTTCGAAGTAGATAGCTTCTTAAAATCTAACCAACTCGTCTGACTATGATATTTTTCCTTACGCAAAACAACATATATTTTTAAAATTCCTTGTCTTGTATCTAGAATACGTTCTTCATTGGAGTCTATTTTCTCCAAAATTTGTAAGTAGAGACCTTCTGTCAAACTTGCAAGTTACATTTGCTTTTCTTGTGGATCTTAGTCTGGGGTACAGGCTTGTATTTGCTCACACATCTCTATAAGTTAGTCGACAGTCAGCGCTTTGATATCCAGCACCCATTGACGTCATCCTATCCAAATATAATTTCCTGACAAGTTAGTTATATTAACTTCTCGTTTTGAAGCTACACGAGGGATATTTTGGGACGGACCTCGTAATTTTTAAATTGCGGACTGATGACGAGGACAACACCTGAGCTGGCACCCCCTCTCCATATTTCTGTACCACACGAACGGGCAGTTGCCTGTCAAGATTGACTACTTTTTCTATTACATGAGCAAGTTGATCAGTTTCTGACATTGTTTTCGATTCATTTTTGAGAAAAGAGTACACAAGTTTCCTTTTTATTTCTGTTATTTGTTTTTATTTCTGAATTTTGCATTTGTATCGTGAGCAAAAGTGGGAAATATGCGAATCGGGAGATGAAAATGAGCAACCGCTTAACTTTGAGTCTGCATCAATCGAGTTAATGTAGTACGGTTAATAGCATTTGAGTAATGGAAACATTTACTTCGAATACTGTTAGATAATTCTTGTGCTTTCATGTAAAAGCATATTCCAGGTTCTTTTTCTGTTACCTAGACAATTGTTTTGTGTTTTAAATCCATTAAGACTTAACCATGTCTACGACATCATTTTCTTAAAAAACAAATCCAGAGCAAGAAAACCATTCGAAACGTCACTTTTAATACTCTAAAGAAGAAACACTACCTCTCATATCCTCGTGATAATTTCCTTTTACATTTGCCGCCACTATCTTTATAGCAATTGGACTAAAAGACTTGTTCACTTTTAAAAATAACACTCAATTTTACACTTCACAATTTCACCATGAAAATCCACCTTAATCGTCATTTTATTGCCTCTGTCGTGTTCCGGCTATCTCTTGCGACAGGGAGAGCCATGCCAAGCGATAAGTTACCTCCAAAACCTACATGTGTACTTACCAATGGGCCCCAAACTCCTGTAAGTAGTGGTTTGGTCCATTAATATTCCAGCCCTCAAGCGCGCGCGTGGGTTTCTTATAAATTTTCTTCTACGCCGTGTGGGCGTCCAACGTCAGTGGCCCAAGGAGGAAGGGGGCACCCAAGGTTGACAGATGACCCTCCATCCCCCCATATCCTTCTTAATTTGCTTTGTTTTTTGCCTGCAGAAGTTGTCGCTCTTGTTGGGTGAGGAGAGTTTGGGCAACATCTGGTGTTGGATCCCTCAGGAAAAACAGTTTCTCTTCTATGGCATTATTGTTATTTATGACAGACCAGTTCCGTGGTAGTTATTTCTCGCAAATTGAAAAGAAAAAAATGGGCAGGAATGAAGCAAGTGACCGGGTAATAACACTTCTGGCAGGGAATGGAAGGGCTGTTGTTTACTTATCTGAGATTTGCAGTATTGCCTTCCCGTAATATTCATGCTGTCTGGTATTTAGATTGGATTGCCTTGGTGTAGAATGGTTTTATTAATTCGAAATTTTCCTTTTAATTTCGTATTTTCTTTCTTTTGGTCGTTTAATTTGCTCCTGAAACTCAACCTGCTTGCTGTGTAGGGGAGGCAGTTGCTTCTAACTGGTTGGTGATGGATTGTAATGATATTGAGGTAATGAGAAAGTTTTAAGATCTCATTGAGAAAACTTGTGTATTGGTTTTTGAGTAGATCTGGTTAAGAGATACGGAAGTAATTTTCAATTTCTATGCACCGCTCATAGCAGAAAGTAGAGTAAGTTCTGTATTTTATTTTTACTGGCAGTTATTTAAATAAATAGATTTAAAAAAATTTCGGTAAATAAAATTAACTTTTGAAGTTAAGTTTCTGCTAAAAACTTTTTCTGATTTTTCTAGTTTCACATAGAAAGAACTTGGATAATTTGAGCCTTAAATATCGCCATCGGTACCACAAAATAAATTCCCTCTTTATACATAAAATGGAAAGCCGAAATCGGTTGCATTTTTATCAAACGCATTACATCGGGCTTATTTTTAAATCCTACATATATGTGTTGGGTGTCATTCTTTTCAGAATTTATTTAACTTTAATACAATATTGTTGGAATTTCAAAATTTCATTGCATTTTAAATTTAGAGTCTAAAATCTGCAAATAATTATAAGTAGAGACGTTTCTCATCCGTGAATGGCAGCACGGCCTAAGAGACAGCATGTTGCTTCATTTTGAGCATTTTTAGTCGAATGATTAATTCTATCATTATTTTGTTTTCAAACTGACTTTCGGATTCGAAGTGAAATGGTCTTTGATTAAATAATGAGCTTTTTTGTTGATTTTGGATACATCGTTGAATAGCACTGAAGATGTTGTAATTAATTTTATTTCTTTCTCTTTATTACATAACCATTTTGTATAGCAAGTGTCTGATTAGGTAGTGAAGTTACTAGAATAACTGTTGCGGAGTGATATTTCTCGAGGGCTGAGGTCTCTCACCTAATATCTTACAAATTCTAAATAAATAAAAGAATAATTGAAAAATCTATTTTACAAACTGATAATATTGCAAACCGGCCAACTCTCCCGCTTTTGGCGGGAGTCTCCAGCTTTTAAAAAATTTCTCCCTATTCTCACCGATTTCCTCTCGCTTTTTAGTGTTATCGAGGAATCGGAGAAAATAAATTGTAATAATTAAAAAAAAAAGCAGTAAAAGAGCGACGAAAGAAAAATCCAGCGCTTGCCGCGACCACATTTGCCTCAAATTTCGAATGCGTGACGTCATTCCCCTACCGATTCTTCATTAGCTCTTTGCCGCGGTATCATGTCCAAGTTCGTTAACTAGTGACTATCGTCATGGGTTTTCGGCGCATGCGCTGCTTTGACTATTTAGCGCGCTAGGGAGAACGTGTTTATCTCTTCTGTCTATCTTGTCATGTTAGGGGTATCGAAGAAATATTTTTAAAATCTTTTTTTGTTCTTGATTTTCTTTTTCCGCCAGTTCAGATCTGATGTCATCGAAAGAATCGGAAAAAGAAATACCAGACTGTATTTACCAAGGCCTATTCCGGAATATTCATTTATTATCGCTTCGAAAAAAGATAAATCGTATGCATTCTATACCATTTGTACGTTTGAGTTTTCAATTGCTTCCCGCAAAAATCTGCAACAACTTCTTCTTTAAAGGAGTAAAAGTACATTATCACATAATTTGTCAATAGGACTTATTTGTCAGTAGAACTCAACTGTAAATATGAAAAAAAAATTATAATCAAGAAATATATATATATATATATATATATAATGAAGAAATGTAAATCCTTAAATTGAAGCTCTGATTTATATTCGTAATTCGTATAAAATATGTATAGAGTGAGAAACAAAATAAGTGTCTTTGGAAAAAACTGATCAGATTATTTTAAAACCAAGCTAAGCAATTTTTAAAAATCAATACATTTTATTTATTTTGTAAAAAAAAAAATAATAATAAAATTTTGGGAAAAATATAGTCAAAATAAAAGATTACCTCATTACCCCTCCCACCTTATTTGTACATGAGTTAAATAAAGTAAATGTTGGCCATGCTGCGCATTTGTGATCGTGTGTGTATATTTGAAAATGTCTCCCTCGTTTTCAAATCTGGAGGTTGGCAGGTCTGATATTGGAGGTTTATTGAAAATGTGGTATAATGTAATGTTAAATATAACATAGGTGATAAAAAGGGCTTATATAAACAGAAGAATCAAGAAAATTTTTCTTTCGGTGTGTGAACCATTTTATCAAATTGAGAAATATTTTGATAAATTTTGTTAATATTGTAGCTGCCAAGTCTATTCCTGTGTTATATAATTTCCCTCTGTCTTCCTGAGGAGAAATCATATTGAAAATTTTCTTTGAAGACATTTATTTTTATTTCAAAAGATAAAATAAGCCTTGCATTGTTACAAAATGATATTCATGCTTAAACTTATGAATCGGAAAAATTCCACTATTACATTTGCTTATTATTGTCTAATAAAACATTGTCCATTAGTCTTCACAGTAAAATATTCTCTGTTTTGTCTCTTATTAATTATTACTTCTGTTATTAATAACTATTTTAATCTTCGTCTAATAATTAAGTCGATTTTCCCGTGTTTCATTAAAAAAATTGTAATTAGTTTTAGAACCTTAGTTAAACAGTTATTATTTATAGATCGACAACGTTCGTAAAGTAATCGCTTACAACAGAGCGGCACAAATAACTTTTTAATTCTTCGAGTTCATGGCGATCTTGGAGGTCATATCTGATAACACAGCTTGACGATTACTTATGACAGAAATAACCTTCCAATGCGAACAATGGCTTTTGCCACTCATTAACCTTTTCTGCGATATAAATCGGCAAGTTCGATTAGAATTCTTCTTCATCCATCTTGTTTTTATTGTTGATTTTCTACCATCTGACCCATTGATAATAAAAAAGGATATAGCACCTCTGTAATAATTTCCGCGTTTTAGCAGACTTGTAGTGGCAACAGTCTGCATGCGAATGAGGACGAAACGTTTGTATTGCAAATCCGTCCTGTTCTTTTTTGTCTGTGGGTCAAAAGAAAGGTAAATAACCGAAAATGAATACTAGTTTTTGCCATTGTGTTTGGATGATTGCATTTGAAGGTGTTGATTTTTTGAAATGGTTTTGTTTGATTATTGCTCGCCTATATTCTCGGTGTAGTCTGGTTTCCTTTTTAAAAAGAACGGCACCGGTTTGGTAGTAGTTCATTTAAAAATACTATCCATTTATGGTCGTTAATCAAAAATGGTTATTGCATTTACCGCATATACAGCATATTACATAAAGAAAAAGGCTTATACTTTTAACTTTATAAGCAAAATAGAACAGCTGTCTTTGTTGTTTGAATATCGACTGAAATCCGAAAGCAGAATAATTTAAAAATAAAATTGAATACACATTTGAAAGAGTATGATAAATCTGGAACAATGCCGCGGAATGCATAGAGCTGATCGCCTATTTATTCTAGTACTAGCTGTTACCCGCGACTTCGTGCGCGAAGAATTTAAATTATTCTTTTCTTTAATTCACGAATGTAAATGTTTTGTTGCATTTTGAAAGGGGAAAGTAAAAGTTCTGACGGTGATAATATTTAATTTGACGGCTGACAGGAGTGTACTGTACATGTATGCTGATATAGTTATGTAAATTGTTTATCTATTCTAATATACTTTTGTATACCACATTATTTGCACGAATGTAGAAGTTGTGTGGGCTGGACACACGTGAACACGCCACATATAGTTGCCCATGCGAAAAATATGGTTTTTCCAAATGTACGCGTGCCACTTTCAGTATCTGGCCTTGAGCCCGGCAAATGATATTTTTAAAGGGATTTGTTGCCTTTTGAACTGAGATGATAAATCCTTCGGTATTATCGGAAGGCGTGGAATTAAAACACACTCTCTTCTCCCTATATCAGTCATAACAGTAGCTTTCATGACGTTTGGACCTAGGTGTGTAATTTGTAACCGTGTGCCATTGCGCAGTCTCGGTATATCGAGGTTACGTATTAGTAGTACTGGCACACCGACATTCAATCTCGGTTTGTCGGAAGGTGCCCCTGACAATTCTACGATATTGAAGAGCTCTACAGAATATGATGTTCCTTGTTAATGCCCATTACCGTATCTCCAGATGGATATTCTGTAATATCTCACTGTGAAAATTAAACAAAACATCGAGAGAATAATTCACTAACGTCAAAAGATCACTGTGTAACCATATTAAAAGCCGTAAATGCTACGACAACAGGAAACCGGAAGTGAAAAGTCTCCTTTGTTGTTTATGGTCAAAGAAAGCAATATTTTCTTATATTAACTTTAACACTGGCAAAAGCCCGCGCGCGAAACAGTAATTTCGCTTGAATTTATTTCTATAAGAATAAAAAGTATTGTTAGAAATTACGTTACAAAATATTTTTAAACCTTGATAACAATGAGAGAAAACATTTCATCGCAATGGAATTAATAGCATTAAAAAGATCATTTTCTAGTCTTTAAAATGGCAGAAAAATAATTGTTGTGTAATAAATATTTCAGAAGTTATTGGCAAGAAACGTCTAAAGCATTAGGCTTAAAAGCGGCTATTTTTCGTTATTTAAATAAATATCTTAAGAACTAATTAACTCTGAAAGTTGAAAATAGCACCTTTGACCTAGAAATATGCACTAGAATGTCGTGTGTAAATTTCATGTCACTACCGTTCACCGTTTAGGAAGAGTTCTTTTGACCGACAGACAGACAGATACATGTAATTTCTGCCTTATTTTATAGATATTTATAAACCTAAGCAAAATTTTCGGAAATAAAGATAAATTAGTTCAAAGTCTAAACGTTTCCTAGGAACTGAGTAGCTATAAATTTGCGTTATTTCAAAATCGTCTGCACGTAAAATTTAAAAAATTAATAAACAATTGAAGGAAAAATGTCACAGAAATAAAAATGGTATCATTGAAAAGGTAAAATTTTTAACTTTAAGATGGTATAAAAATAATTTTTATCGGCCATTTTGTTCCGAAGTTACAGCGGAAAAAAGGATTACGTGATAGTTGATTTTAAAAATAATTTATTCCACATGTTTTTGCATTCCTGAAGGATCACGTGACAGTTGATTGAAAAATAAAATAATCTTCATCGCGAATCGCGGAGTCAATGGGATTTCTTTGTTAACTAATTTTAATCTGTAGTCAAAAATAATTAATTTAACGTGATTTCACCTAGCCTATGTCCGTTCTTGGGTTTCAAGCTACAACTCTGCCAATTTTCATCGAACTCGGTTTTGTAGTTTGGTCGTGAAAGCTTAACAAACAGACAGACAGACACACTTTCGCATTTATTATATTACTAGCTGTTACCCGCGACTTCGTGCCCGAAGAATTTCAATTATACTTTTTTTTAATTCACGAATGTAAATGTTTTGTTGCATTTTGAAAGGGGAAAGTAAAAGTTCTGACAGTTGATAATACTTATTTGGACGGCTGACAGGAGTGTACCCTATTGGGGGAAAAAAAAAAATCCGGTATAAAAAAAATATACCGGCTTATGAAACACCGGATCCGGTATGATACTCGGACCAGTATCATACCGGAACCGATGTTTCATAAACCGGTATCATACCGGAACCGGTGTTTCATAAACCGGTATAAGGTTCCAGTATGATACTGGATCTGGTACGATACCGGTTCCAGTATGAAACCAGAACCAGTATGAAACCGGTATCATACTAGAATATTGATTATAGAATTGTACTGGATTAGGTACATATTATGGAGCACAGGATTTATCAAATTAACATAATTAAATCATTAAATAAAAATATATCGTATATATATACGAATCAGCTTTATTTTGCTCCTGGTACCACGTGCTTTGATTTAAATCAGCACAGAATAAAATATTTTAGACTCAAAAAGATATTTTTCTTCAAATAAAACTTACAAAGAAAATTATGAAAGTGATAACCAAATGAATAAGAGTTGCAAAATTAAAACAATATAATTATTCTAAAAACTAACTCTAAAAACAAGTTAGATTTAATATTATTAATAAAGAGATTGTGGTTTTACATCTTATCACTATGAACATAAAAAAAGACAGTATTATGAATAAATAAAAGTCGTAAGCTGATTTCCTTTTAATGCTTTCACCTTAGTCAAGAAAGATTAAAATTTTTTGGCCCTGAAAAGGACCGTTTTTTATGTAGTGAAAGCATCAGGAAGTCAAATACAAACACATATATAAAATCATGAATATATGCATTGTAAATACAATATATTGCCCTTCTGAACTTACAAAAAATTTCATTCCTGTGTATACAAAACATTGCACTTCTGAACATGACAAAAAATTTCATTCCTGGATATAAACAACATGATTTGAAAAGTTTCCATTATTATTCACCGTAAAAGTCAGACATCCTTGCATAAGACACTTGATAAATGAGCAAATTTGCACTACATCATTACACTAAAAAAAGAATTCTCTTAAACAAATGATATACATTTTAAAAAAATTAATACTGTATTGCAGGTCAAAATTTAAATTATATACAAAATATAAGCTACACACATATAAAAGGGTTATGTTAATGTTCACGGAATTTCTCTGTAAACACAATTACATACCTCTTTGGTCGAAGAGATAATTGAAACTCTATCAAATGACCTGGCTCTAGACAAACCAACATAAAGTTGGCCATGTGTGAAAACAGGATTAGTTAATACCAACACAATTTATTAGAAGTTTGGTCTTAGGATTTATTAATGGTCATAGAAAATGCCAAACGTACAGGGAATTGTTTTCTTTTAAAACTAAAGGCCATATTATTGTCCGATGGGATGAGCGGTATTCTGGGAATTAAAAATGTTTCTTTTGAGCTTGACTCAATCATTTCTGCTTCAATAACGTTAGGCTGTAGTTTTGTCACTATTAGCTTTGTTGTACAGCCCGCTGCACAGGCCTTTTGCAGGCATCAAATTTTGAAGTAGCATTATCACTGCACTTTTTTTTACTACTTGCTATTGGTTTGGCAAGTGAACGGCCCACCTCATGATTACCTATATGAGATTTTTCTGAGAGAGAAAATTCAATGAGTCTCCACATCGCTTCAGGAGCACTTACATCATATCTGCATTACGAACAGCAAACCTGTAGGGATAATATTGCAACTATGTAACCCTAACACGTTTTGCAGATCTTCTTTCTTCAACATGTTCCAAGTTGGAATTCCAACCGCATTCTCCATTCAGAAATAGAAGAGGATAAACCATAGTATCGCTGCATTGATTAAGTGGTGAAATATTTTTGTTTGTATTAACTGTTAGCAACTGGATAAATGCAAATATCTCGATTTGCTGGGGGCTCTACTTTATCTCCGACAAATATTGCAGCAACCTCTGTCCTTGAAGTAGGTGCATTATACCTGCGCAAGTCGAAATCTGGAAGTTCCATAAAAACCATTTTAACATTTACAGCTGGATTAGATTGCATCAATTGATGCATCTGCAGATATGATTCCGAAAATGGATTTATGCTTCGTAATAAAGCGTCCAACTTCTCCATTACAGAGTAAAGGCAGGCTTGATTATTCTCCATACGTCTATTCCTTGCTTCACTGGAGTCAGATATGTACAATTGTCCATAGCCATGTCTGTTTCATTCATTTGAACAGAGAGGAGAAACCATATGATAAATCTGACCATGTATATGGAAACACTATGGACATGTTCCAAGAGGTGCCTTTATTTCATCCCCCATAGATGCAAAGGCTAATGCAGCATTATATTCTCGAATTTTCTGTTGATAGTTTTTTGCTTCCTGTGAATTG
>BGPR01028960.1:0-19593 GCA_013235015.1 Araneus ventricosus | reverse complement strand
TTTAGGGCGAAAGAGGGGAGGAGAAAGGCAACACAGTGCGTTGAAATGTCGCTTTGGCGACATCTAGGAATTTTTTCCGGCTCTGGGGGTATTTTTTTTTATGACTTGTGGAACTAATTCGGATGAAATAAAGAAGAAGAAAAATCCGAGTCCATTTTTTTTCTGGGTGCGTGTGTTTCGGCGGCTATCAATTCAGGGAGTTTATGGCTTTCCTGCAAATACGGATACGCTATAGTCAGTTGCGAATCCAGGGGGAAGGGGTGCTATGGGGCTGCAGCCTCCCCCAGAGCTATACCAGAATTCTTGTTTTTATTTAGAATCACTACAGCTGTTTATTCTTAATCTCCCTTTAAAAAAAACAAAAACTCGTGACAACATTGCTTCCTGGCTTGACAGGCTCGAAAATTTTCCCACTCTTGTAGTCATTATACTAGTACTTGCAGCGTTGACGCGGTCGAAAATATTTTTTAGCTAGTTATTTTATTGTGTTTTTATTAAATTATCGAAAATATTGTAACGGTTCTTTATGATTCTTATTGTGCTGAGTAAAGTTTGTAAACTTAAAGTGTTTTGGCTTACATAAGCCATGAGGTTTGGCATTCGTCACGACAATAGAAAAATTTTTATGACCTCAGCCACCCACCCAACCCAAATCCTGGATTCGCCATTAGCTATAGTAGAATTTATTTGTAAATAACAAATGAAATTTTGGTTCTTTATAATTATAATGATCTTATATATACATATAATTTATTTCAAAAAGATGTAATATTTTGAGGGGTGCAACAGTTGTTCTGATAGAACAGGATTCCTCATAAGATTTAGATATTATATTCGATTTCGAAGATTTGATATATTTAATTTTTAATAATTTTATTTTATTAATCAGATTTTATCAGCGTCCCATTTTTAAATTGTACGACAATTAATAGAGACGGTCGATCCCTTAGTTGTCAGCTGTTGTCAAATGATTAGAACGACATCTGAATCGGCGCGTTATTACCCTAGCTTCCGTACTGCGCTAATGTGAGGTCTTTTGACCCATGATAACAAATCCAATACGCAGTCAAATGATGAAAAAGACATCTGAATCGGCACTTCATTCCCCTAGATCTCACTCTACACTAACGTGAGGCATTTTGACCTATAATAACAAGTTCACTTCCAGACCCGATATACAACGGTTCTTTAGTTGAACCAGATCTCGAGGCCGCAACTCTCAGAATTCTTAAAAAGAAAGACAATGAAACTTCAATTAATCGTCACTCATTGAAGTATCAGTTTTTGTTATCCGTCATCGGCTAAAGAGCAAAAAGTAACGTAGGTTTATAGTTTTACTCGTTTCACAAGTTCAACATTCAACTTCACCTTCTCTTCAGCCCATCATCCCTTAATTCAGAACTAGAGATTTCAACAACTAACCTTTCCTCAAAATTGAACTGTTTGAAACTCCGTGTGGCCCATTTCTCTGTATTTGTGCATATTTTTTATTTTATTTTATTTTTATTATTGTATTAATTTTTTTCACCTTTTTCTATTCATTGTTTTTTAATGGAATTTTTTTCTCTCACATCTTACAGTTTTTCCATTGCTTTTTTATATTTATTTTGTCCAGTTATTTCATGTGCAATTATGTAATTTTATGCTTTTTCAAAGTTTTTTTTATGAACATGCTCTGTGTTACCAAAAAATTTTTTATTGCAACATACAATAGCAATCCTTCCTAACGAAATAGCTATAACATTTGTAAAATTGTTGCTTTTTTCAATTAGGTAGCAGTGTAAGGAATGTGGCAAGGTCTAAGAGAGGTCACCCCCTCGGGTGTTGTGGTTTTTCTTCCACTTCATGTCCGCGACACTGCTTAAATAACCTTTAGGTCAGTGGCGGACTGGCGAGGTTGCCAGCTTGCCCGACGGCAAATGGGCCCCTTGAACAGAAGACAATTTGGGCCCCAAAAAAGTGTGGGAGAGAAAAAGATCTCTTTCTGTAGTAAGCTTTTCTAAAGCAATGAAATAAAATAGCCCTGTATCCAAGGCCCATGTTTTGGGGATTTATTGCCGTCGTAATTCGACCGTCCGAACAGCGGGTGGTCGAATATCGACCCAAGACGCATACGCAATTACAACTGCCCGTAGGAACTGTACTGAGGTCTCTGTCCAGTCCACTCCCTTTGATCTTCCGATCATTTACAGATGACACTAAATGACATCTATGAAAAGACGACACTCACGAATTTCTTTATGCGTTTGGGGTGGGGAGGAGTTTGCGTTTAGAAGAATAAAGGGGTTTCGTTTAAAGAGGGTCTCAGTCTTATTGGTCTGTCTTTCACGGGAAATAATTGGTGAGAAAAGTGTTATTTCCGTTTTTAGTCGTAAGAGAACAAAGACACATTTAGCGTATCTTGCAAATGGAAAGAGAAAAAAAGAGGTAAGCTGAAACTATCATTTCTCTATTTTTACATTGCTTTTATAGTATTAAACAGTAGCCGCATTCGGCTACCAACCGACTCGTCCATCTTACTAATTGTTTTAATTATTAACAAACTTTAAATTCGCCAACTTATTTAATTTTTGTTAACTTAAAAGTATTAATTGCTACAAAAGACTGAGAAAGAAATTAGTTGTGCAAAGAAAAAAAGAAGAAGAAAACAGTAGATAGGAAATATATTAGCATTTGAGATAAATTTTGATGCAGTATGTTTTAGTGTCTCATGAAACCAATGACATAAGTCTTTACATTCCACTGTTAAAAAAGTCTAAAAAACATGAGATTCAATGAAGATTATTTTTTGAAGTTTTGCATAATTATAATCTACAATTATTGCGCATTATTAAGCTTATTATAAAGTGAAAATTTAACCTCATCATATCAAATAAATGAATTTCATAATCTCCAGGAAGATTATCTTGCCTTAAGTGGAAAGATGAGCTTAATGTCATCGCTAAAAAGTAAATTTATTAAAATAACATAGAAGATCTATCAAAAACTAAATTTTTTTGAAGTAACGAAGAAAGAAAGAAAAACACTGGACTTAAGAAAAAAAACTGGCAAAACATTGAAAATGGACTGCATTTTAATACAACAAAAGAAGTTTTTTACATTATAAGGTGTATTTTGTACAAATCTATAGTTTTAACCGATCTTTATGAAATTTGGCACGCATGCTCTTCAAAAAAAGATGAAAATAATTATCAACTTTTTAAAGTCCAAAAGTCAATTAAAATTTCAGTTACTTAAAAATTAAGCAAGATTTTGGCGTTTTTTCGCAATATTTGCAAAAAATACTATCTAAAAAATGATTTTTGAATTACTTATAATTCAAAAATATCTTTTTAATGATACCAATTACTGAAACATTACCAGTACAAATTACTAAACTTTAAATCATCCAAAGAAGTTTGTTTTAAAGGTCCCTGGCTCTTTCAACAGATGCCCTACTAATGGGCAGCATTTCTCCTTCATACTTTGTCGCTAAAACCGTATACGAAATATTTAACTTCAGGAATTTAAAATCAAATAACTTTAATCACAATTTCTCTATTTTAAACGTAGAAAATTAAGGAGTGTTGAAAGGGATTTATTTTAAAGACGCGGAAAAATTAAATATATAATAAAAAAATTAAATTGAATACATAATTATTAAATACAGGGTGATTATAATTAAAGTTTCAAAACGGTATGAAAAAAGAACCACTGATCAGAATGACGCCAAATTTGAAAGGAATATTATTGAAGAAGGGGGAAAGCGTATGGCATAAGAAAAAAAAATAATTCGAAATTTTAGCAACAGATGGCGCTGTACGCATCCAAATTTAAAAGGGTTAGACTACAAATGAGAAATGAATCGTAAAATAACGGCTAAGGTGTAAGTTACGTGTTGAACCGACTATACTGTTCAGAGTGCATGACTGTACATGTGTGATACTGTTAGTTACGTAAGCCCATCCACCACGGCAAGGTCATATCACAACGGATGGGAAAAATCGGTTTTTAATTGTCCTGAGGCCAAAAACTGCATAAAAAGCATCCATCATTTCGGTTTTTAATTGTCCTGAGGTCAAAAACCGCATGAAAAGCATCCATCATTTCGGTTTTTAATTGTCCTGAGGTCAAAAACCGCATGAAAAGCATCCATCAAATTGGTTTTTAAATTTCGCGAGACTGGTTCAAAACATGTTCAATATGCTGTCCACCGTTTTCTGCAACAAGTTGAAATCGAGAAACAGCATGTTCCACAACTGATCGCAATGTCTCCGGGGTCACGTTCAGAATGTGTTGCGTAATGCGTGCCTTCAATTCAGCTAAGTGTGCAATCGGAGTACTGAACACAACATCTTTCAGATAGCCCCACAGCCAGGAGTCATACGGATTAAGATCAGGTGATCGGGACGGCCAGGCTGTAGGGAAATGACAGGTATTTTAATTTACATATTCTGACGCTTACAGCGCCATCTGTTGCTAAAATTTGGAACTATTTTTTTTTCTTATGCCATACGTTTTCCCCCGTCTTCAATAATATTCCGTTCAAATTTGATGTCATTTTGGTCGGTGGTTCTTTTTTTATAGCGTTTTGAAACTTTAACTTTAATTATAATCACCCTGTATTATAGATTTAAATTAATATAATTAAGTATAAAATAATTAAATATAAAATTAAATAAAAAATTATACATATATATGTTTTTTTTTATTTTTAATGTGTATATATATATATATATATATATATGAATTAATATTATGATTGTAGATATGTGTGGGCCCTCACTGACTCCTGGCAACCACTATTTTCAGACCCAGTCCGCCACTGCTTTAGGTTATAGTTGCAGGGCATGGAGTGGTGTTATGTTATGTACATTACAACTCTTTTATTGAAGGTTTTATTGATGGTTTTGTAAAATTAAATACAACATGTATACACAACCTTTTAAAGGATTTTATTTTCATTTTCGTCCTAAGAGAGCAGTGAAATCACGTTACTGTATCTATTAAGAGATTTCTGTTATCCGTCTATTCGGTTATCCGTCACAGCCCTGGTCCCGACGATGACGGTTAATCGAAGGTCTACTACAGAATTTAAGTAGCTATTACACAAGTGGTAACGAAATATTTTTTTAGAAATATTGCCGCATTAAAAAAAAGAAAGAATCTTCTTAACTTTCCTTGTTTTAAGATTATAAAAAAATTAGATGCACGTGATCTAAAACTTCATGTTTCCTTATTTAATTAGTTTTCAATAAGTTGTTAAAAATCTACTGGCAACATTGTAACAAGAAAGTTCTGGAAGTTTCCAAGGGATTTTAAAATTTAAACGGATGCCTTAGTTCTTTAAAACATTTTTTTTTTTATTTTCATCACTTTTTCCTGTTTCAGTCTGTATGTTTTTCAAGCTGGATGTCGGCGTTTCTTTTGCATTTTGTAAATAAACCAAATTATTTTTAAAGTGACTTTTTCATCGTATCAATATGAATGAAATCGAAGTGTGTGGGGATTTTCTGTAACATTTTATATAAATTGACCTGGTTCCCGCATATGCATTCATTTAAGAACTAGTCCTACAGTAGTGCGTCTTCTTTAAAAACATTTACTATCAATTTCTTGGAAATAATATTTTTTTAAAAAGAAAGAGATCAGTACCTCTAATTCGAAGCAGGATAAAATGTTATGTTTGATTCGTCTGTCCTGTCTTTGTGTGGCTTCTTTGCATCAGCCGTTGTACTCTGTGCGTAACGATTTTTACATCACAAAATTTACAGTGAGAATGCCAGCCTAAAATCATCAACATACTAAAAATATCCAGTGCTTTAAAATATATTGAAGTAATAGCTAACAATAAACTGAAAAATCTAACATTTATTTTTACTTAGTCGCACGAGAATTATCAAAACATTCATATTGATTATTAACCATCTTGCTGTTTTGTTACACACGGTAGATAAGGAAAAAATATTGTTACAATATTGTGTTTAAAACTAATTTCGAAAAATTTATTCAAATTTTAAAAAATTACGCGAAATAAAATTGGTATCAATGAAAAGCTAATGTCTCAAATTTTAAAGTGATGTTAAAACGGTTTTTGTACGATTACATGCGCCGAAGTTATTGATGGAAAACGTTAAAATTTCGATTAATTTTCAATTATTTGGAAATCTAATTAAACTTTTAAAACACCTTTCTTAATGAGCCCCTACTTCCAAGAAGTAATTATAAGCCGAATTTGGTAGCTATAGGTCCAATAGCCTGCCATTTAGAAAATTTTGAACGATTTTTGCAACACGCAATTTACAGGCAAAATTCAACCTATGGACGTTACCATGCTACAAAAAATCTAGAAATAATAATATTACTGAAATTCTTGCATTTTTAGATATAATGTTATTACATTTAACAAGATGATACTAACCTTCCGTCAACTCAATTTTATACTTTGCTTAAATCTAAAATCAACAGCTACATATAGCAATACCAATTTCTTAACCAGTGTTCTGGTTAAAATTCTTCTGGTTCAAGTTGTGGTTGTTCTTAATCTAGAAAATAAGGACCATTTGGTTTCCTTTATTATTATTCAATCCAGTTATTGACAGCAGTTAAGTGACAAAATTCCGAATATGTGTGGATTGAAAATCTCCATGACGGACATATACGGCATAAGCAGCATGACGTATATATACTCCATACCTGGATGACAGGTTAAGCAATGAAAAGCAGATTCATGTCTTCCTTGATATTACAAGTTTGTCCGTTTTGTTAGGAAAATCAATGACATTTAGTCATTCGAGCGACAAATAATACATACTTTGTTTATTGTAAATGAAAATAAGAAAATTGAAAATTAATTCGGTTAAATTAACCTGAAAGTTTCACGACATTCCTCGGTGTCACAAAATGCAAAATATTCAAAATCGTTGTAGTTCTCTCCAGTGAAATTTCATGTAGAGGGTATAGATGCCCCTGGCACCAGTATTTGGGGACGCTGTTGTAACTAGAGCCTGTAACTGTCGCCTGGTGGCGCTGATTACTATATTATACTGTAACTCTCTCACTAATGGCGGCTTTTTGTGTTCCTGTGTTTGTCTTGTGCTGAATGTGTTATGTGTTGGTCTCAGTGGCGAATCCAGGGGGGCTATCGGGCTACAGCCCCCCCCACAGCCAAACCTGAATTCTTGATATTATTTAACATTATTAAAACTGCTTTTTCTTAATTTCCCTCTGTTAAAAAAATAATAAAAACGTTTCAGCATTACTTTCTGGCTTGACAGGCTCGCAAATTTTCCTACTTTTCTAGTCATTCCACTTCTACTTGTAGCTTTGACGCGGTCGAAGGCATTTTTGGGCTAGTTATTTCATTCTAATTTTTATTAAATTATCGAAAGTATTGTATTGTTTTTTTATGATTCTTATTGAATAAAGTCTGTAAAGTTAAAGAGTTTTGGTTTACTTTAGCCTTGAGGTTTGACATTCATCACTATGATACAAAGTGTTTATGACCTCCTGCCCCCCCCCCGACCCGAATCCTTGATTCGCCACTGGTTGGTCTTCTATGTTTACATAAATAAATTTTGTGTGGCATACGATTGGAGTATGTCTAACATGTTGCCTACGAGTCCTTTACTGACAGGTAAGCAAACTAAATGAAATTAATACGATTTGTGTATTTGCGAATATTAGAGTTTGTGAAGTTTGAACAGGCGCCATAGAGTCAGAACATTACTGCCCCGATTTAAAGCAAAAAATGATGTGGCGGCGTAAAAATAATATCAAGTCAATGTCGCCATTTACAATCGTTAAACCACTGATGACGACTGGAATCATATTATTCCCCAGGCGCCACTTACCTTCGATACGCCACTGACCGTATTGACAAAATGTTAATGCGTTTATATCACTTAACTTGGGATGAAAAATGCCATACCTCGGACGCCATAGCTAACGCACTAATGATGACGGGGGGCGAAATCTTACATCATGACCCAGGCGTCACTTACTAGGGATGTCTTAACAAATTTGAGCGCCATGGGATATAATAATTTGGCGCCCCGTCAGAACTGTAGCTAAGAATTTGGGAGCCTTGGCCCTAAGAAAATACCTACTTAAAAAAATAATTGAGGATCAGAAAAAAAGTCACCTGTTCTCCACCTTACAATTTTGCAAGCAGCATCTTCTTAAAACAGGATTTTGCAAGCCAGCTTCCATAATGTAGGCAAGTTTTATTTCACTCGTAATTTAAAATTTTCTCTGATTGTTTCTATACGAATATTTTTGAAATTATAGACATATGTATGTTATTGATGGCTGTCTAATTACAAACCTTAATAATATCTTTACATTTAATATATTTAAAATTATATCTAATTTTTTTTGGTACAAAATTGAAAGAAGTCAAAATAGTAAATTTTTAGGCGCCCCTGGGCTATAGCCCAATTAGCCCATTAGATATAAGACGGCCGTTATCTAATGATCTACTTACCCTCCCTACGCGTTTATGAGACTTTCGAAAGTCAATTACGATGAAGGGCAAAAAAATAACATGTCCCGGGCATGTTGTCGCGTGCCCAAGTTTTCGGATGGTTTAAAAGGTTTAATGACGGCCGAGAAGAGATTGAAATTTAGAATTGTACTTTCAGTACGATTGAGAACTTCCTCATTATTATCTCACGACAGGAATGTGTTATTCCAGACGTTCAAGAAATGTTAGGGAAAGAAGAATGGTACCTCCAGGAGGATGGAGCACTTTCACGTCACTAACGCGGATCGAACACTTCCGCATTACTAACTTCCGACAGGAATACTTTGTGCCAGACATTCGACAGATGTTTCGGAAGGAAGAATGGTAAATTCGCAGTCGCTCTAGCACTGAGAAGTGTGTCGAATAGATTTTGAGGCCCCTCAGAGTCTCTAGGCACGAGGCGAACACCTATAGCACCTGTGCGAAAAACCGCCACTGGACTCACTCATCACGAAATATCCCTAACCACTGGGACTAGAAACTTGAAATTTTGCAGGCGGTTGCTTCTTGGGGAGTAGGTGCTCACTAAGAAAGGATTTTTCGAAATTTAAATTAGAATTTAAATTATTTAAAAATTACTTTAAATTTTAACGTTTTTCGGATCCTATTATCACAAAAAAAATTACATAATCTTAAAGATTTTTTTGAAAAAGCTTTCCAATGACACCGATCTTATTTACATGCGACATTTTGTTCAATTTTATTAATGTTTCAAAATGTTTTAAAACATGAACTGTAACAATGTTTTTATTGTTGTAAATAAAATTCAAACCATCTCATTATTTCAGCAAATCTTTTATTCACGCGCTTTTACAATTGTTACGGTTGTAATAGTATAAATTGTTTTCTTGGGAAATTAACTCCAAAGCAGAATTTTCACTTTAGCATTCATTGCATTTCTTAAATATTTTAGCGCACCTACTTCAAAATAATATTTTTATAAAGCGAGGAAACAGATATTGATTTCAGGTTTGTTTGTTTTTATTGTTTGTGAGGTGAAATGATTTGCGTCCTTTCTTCAAGCATTTAATCTCATGCTTTCCCGCCATTTTAAAATTATGAGGCATGAAAACGCTTTCAAATTTTTGTATATTGCATTATAAATAATTTTTTATTAAAATTTTGGCTAGGCTTAAGAGTACAGTACTGCTGCCAAAGTGAATTTCCTCAAGTGATCAAATTTGATATTAGAAACTAGAAATTACAACCTGAAAACTAGGAATTACAAAAAGGAAATAGTGTTCGGGAAAACTAACTAATTTTTAAATTTTATTGTCTACCTCCTATACTCCCGGGTCTTTTAGAAGTCTATGAATTTTTTGCCGCCTCACTTTTTGTACCCACTGGTTCACACGGGCCTCCAGCATGTTCGGTTTTCACAATCTTATTCAGCGTTAATTATTCTACCGATGAGTGATAGATGAATTGAATGAAATCTATTTGAAACTCAGTTTGTAAGTTTCGTTAGCTGCGATGCATCATGCAGAATTGTACCGCTAGCATTTTAAAATTTACGTCTTTAAATATTTTACTATCTGTCAAATACAATAAAATATTCAGTTTTTTGTTCATCGTTGCTGAGTTATCGTGGCTGAAACTGCGACGGGTAATGCTATAATTAATATAAAATACAAAAATAAAAACTAATTTAAACGGGCGAACCAGCTGGTCGTCGAATGCGGCTAGTATAATATATTATTGAAATTTAATAAATAATATATTTCATTGTGGTTATATTCATTATAATCATATTACTATCATTGATGTTTCATTGTAACCATACCGCTAAAAAGAGAATGATCATAATTTTTTAATTTTATTTTTGGACAGTTTCGAAAAATGACTAGTAGAGACAGATATGCCGGAAGAAAATATATGTGTGGATCTGATAAATTTAAGAAAAACATAGAAAAAGAAAAAAAAATGCTGAAAACAAGAGGAACTCCCATGCAAAATTTTTAAAAACCTAAAATGTGCAATAAACTGAAGAAACATATAATTAACAATTATTGAAAACCAAAATCGCGGAAATGAAATTGGGCCGTATGACATCCTCGAAAATAGTCCTATAAAGACAGCGTTCGTCTTAATAAAGAGGAAAGTTATTATAAGAAAACTGAAAAATGGAAATATAACTATGAAGCTGAGGGAATTCTATTGACGGTGGATTTTTTTTTTGTCTCCATCGAATAAAGAACTATAAGAATTAGTTCGAGATTCCTGCGTCAACAGGATCAACAGAGTTGGAAACGAAATGTCGATATCAATGATCGTGATATGGTTACTCTAATCAAAATACAAAGATGCCACATTGTGACACTCTTCAAATACTACTTCTTCGTCTTTAACTGGACTAAATAACTGAGATCCATTCAAGTTCGAGATTGCAAAGTCATGAAAGATCAGAATATCATTTACAATTCAAAAAGAATTTCAAACTGGGAAACACTATGACAAAGAACATGAAAAAATAACTATAAACGAAACACAGTGTAAAATTTGTTTATGAACGAATGGTGGCTTTAATTTCATATTTATCAGAACAGCCTATTAGAAAAAGAGTAATTATATTTGGGGAACTGTGTGGACGGTAGTACTATAACTAGGGTTACCATACGTCCGGGATAATGTCCAGATTTACGCCAGTGCAGTGGCGGATTTTGACGATATGAGGCCCCAGGCGCAAAATTATTTTGAGGCCTCCTTCCCAAGAAAACTTTATTGATGATAAAAATGTAATGTAAAATAACTTATTTATATATGTATATATATATATATATATGTAATAATTTCACTTAATTTTATTTCAAATTCTAATATTATATATTTTAAAGTCTTAATGTATTCCAAAATCACTTTTCTAAAACTCCAGTTTCGTTCTTTTCCCGCGCTAGAGGTATATTAAATCTCTCGCTTTGGCATATTTATTACTAAAAGAATATTTTAATCGTTTCCACGCGCACACAAATCGCGAAATCAGCGACTTATTGCCGCCATGCATTTTCCCTAAAACACTTACGTAATATACTAAAAATAGCTATTATTCCCTTCACTTTGATTACGTGTCTATCTGTTAAATCCACCTGAGAAAATGCAGGGATCTTGTGTTCCTTTTTGGCTTGAAACCTTATACTAAGATGTACGTACATTTCGTCACTCTCCCATAATAAAATGAAAATTAGAATTTAACTCGGCCTGTTTAATCATTTAACGACTACAATAACGAATACATTTCAATAGTCGGCAGGATGGTCTGCACGGAGAAAAAATTCTTAAGAAAAAAATTTAAAAATGTAAGAATTAAAAACGAAACAACGTAATGGAGAGTGACGGGGAATAACAAAAAATGGCTGACCAAAATAGCTGCAAATTTAACGGAACTTCTATTAGTGCCTCCTGAAAAATCAACACCAGACTCTGTACTTTTCCTGATGTCTCGTCCCTGATATCCTGAAATTCAGCTGCCAGCAAGGAAATTCCTCATGCAGCGTCAACTCCACTCCACATCTACAATGTTTTTCAAAAGTGTCAACGAAAAGTCCTCACCATTGTGTTTATTATCAGCTTCAGGAAAAATTCTAACGGAATATCCATATTGTGCTTTAAATCTTCATTTCGTTTTACGCTCCTATTTCGGTTCTCATCAAGAAGGAAAAAAATAAGTGTTAAATTTCTAAGTGCACGAATCAATAACCAAATGTATTTTGTCTTCAACCAGTGTGCTCTCGGCTACAGATAATATCAAAGAAAGTTTTGTGTACAAGTGCATTTTCTTCAAATGAAAAAAAAAATTGCGCAATAAGTGATAAAACATAATGTACTAATTTCGCCAAGATCTGCATAATTTCAGTTTCCCTGCGTTATCGGTTTCAAAAAACTGCAGCTGATTCCAATAAAATCTATTCTAAAATGCCTTGACGTGGTGCACCAAAAAATATAACTTTTATCGCTAATTGTTTAATTATTTACTTTTGATTATTAATTGATTTTAAGTTTTTATTTGAAAAAAAATTTATTTGGTGTTATGTATTGATTTATATTTCGTGATTGATATGAAATTACATTTGAAAAATTTTAACGTGGTTTTGATTTGAAACTAATATTGCAGTGTCCATATTAAATTTTGAAATTTAAGGTATTCATGTTGAATATAAAATATTTTGCAAAGAAATATTAATTTTAAAAGTTTGGTTTTCTTATGTTTTTGATCATGTTTCATTTGATATAATAATTTTTGACATTAATTTAAAAAGTGAAAGTATTTTTGTTTTGGTTTTGAAATTTATTTTGCTGATATCAATACGATAAATAAATGTTGAAGTATAAGAGGTTTTATTAAGAATAAGAAATATTCACTTAAAAATTTCGAGTATTACTTTGCAAAGTTTAAGTTGTAAATTTGATTTATTCATAGATTTGATTTATTTATACATAGTTTGTTTCTGTGCATCTCTTATATTTTGAAATGAAATCCCATACTAATCTGAAAATAACATTTTTCGATCATGGTTATAATAGGAAACGCTACTTTAAAAAATGGCCTTAAATGTTTAAACTTAGTTTTTAAATACTCTAAATTTTATAATTCACATAAATTTTAATTGCTTCATAAATTAATTTTATTTAAAATCAGGTTTAGATGTGTTGTTTGAGTATGGCAAATAATTTATAATACATGACTTAAAAGAAAAGTAAATAAAGCAAATATTACTATACTCAGAGAAATAAATAATGAACAAAAAAAAATAAATAATAACGCCAACTCCCTCCATTCTGAGGCCTCGGGAGATCAGTTTTTATACTCTTTCGACTGCTATAACAGATTGAGAATGTAGTTAGGTTGTTAAAAAATAAAAAGAAACAATTTTCTCGGGAGATTTTGCGATGTGGATTAGCACAGAGTTTGACCATCAAAACCCAAAAGTGCTCATCTCTGCAGGCTATAATGTCCCATCGTATCTTTCTTCCTAAATAGAAAATTCTTCACTTTATAAAAAATAAATTAATTCATAATTTTTAATTGCCATACTACCATCACGACACTTATAACATTTAAATTTCCTGATTTCTGAAAAAGAAAAGAAAAAATTGAAACAATTTATATTTTAGAATTATATATCAATGTTTTTTATTTGTTTACATTTAGAGTTTTTACAGGTACCAAGAATCTTCAAGAATTTTTACAGGAAGTATAAGAGTTTACATTTGTTCATATTATTGTTGTTATAAAGTACATTTGAAATTATTTTCATGTTTATGATAAAGTGAAGAGAAAATTTTAGTACAAAAATAAATTTTAATTTCCTACTTGAGCATCCCTGTAAGATACGGGTGTGTGTCAAGGGCCCTGGCACACACACGCGTCTTGCGGAGGAGGGAAATTGTAATAATGTCACTTAATTTTATTTCAAATTCTAATATTATATATTTTAAAGTCTTAATGTATTCCAAAATCACTCTTCTAAAACTCCAGTTTCGTTCTTTTCCCACGTTAGAGGTATATTAAATATCTCGTTTTGGCATATTTATTACTAAAAGAATATTTTAATCGTTTCCACGCGCACACAAATCGCGAAATCAGCGACTTATTGCCGCCATGCATTTTCCCTAAAACACTTACGTAATATACTAAAAATAGCTATTATTCCTTTCACTTTGATCACGTGTCTATCTGTTAAATCCTTACCTGAGAAAATGCGGGGATCTTCTGTTCCTTTCTGGCTTGAAACCTTATACTAAGATGTACGTACATTTTGTCACTCTCCCATAATAAAATGAAAATTAGAATTTAACTGGGCCTGTTTAATCATTTAACGACTACAATAACGAATACATTTCATATATATATATGAAAGATCAGACTTTAAAAAGGTGAAAGGCAGTCCATTTTGATCAAGGAGGAAGAGACGATATTTGTTTAAATCTTCTTTTATTTAGGCATCAGGCGTTATTTCTTCATAAGTAAAGTATTGAATTTGTATGCAGCTCCATGACCAGAATTTAGAAGTTTACGCCCGAGCGGCGCGTTGTTGTTGAAAGCTTACATGCCGGCGTGAAAAAGGGCCGAAATGAATGCGCAGAACGCTTAAGTACCCAGAATAGGGAATTTCCCCTTTAGAACTCGTGATTTGAAAAGAAAGTTGTAGTGCGTTAATTATGATGAAAGTGGAAGTATTTAAAATAAAAAATATATATATATATGATTTTAAATCGGTAAAGAAATCTTTTTTATTCAAAACAGAGATTTTTTAGTTTGAAATTTAAAATAATTAAGTGACAGTGATATCTTTCAGTCTTTGATTCTATCTAGTGGGTAGGACATCGCAGTATCCAAGTATTCAAATTTTATATCAAGCAAGAACCAAGTTTCAAAATTGTTTTTAATAAATATAGTTTTTGTTTTCTTCAATTCACTTAACTTATTAATTTATAAAATGGTAAATGAGCTCATAAATCATCAATTTATCTTTATGAAATATAAAGAATTTTACCATAAACTGAGAACCATTTTATAGCCATTTAAGTTTGGAGCTGGAATAAGCAGTGTCTACTCTTTTGTCCTAAAGGATATAATGGTATATTCTAATAACAATACAGGCAAAAAAGAGGGAAACTATAGAATTACTCTCCCGAAAAATTTTACAAACAGTATTTTAAAGTAAATTAAGATAATTATTCAAAAAATATATTATATAGTTTTAAGCTCTACAGAGTAAATCATTATTATTATTATTATTTTACTGTTCCTTTCTTTTAAACTGTTCTGTTCTTTTAAAAAAATAAGAATGGGAATTCTAAAGCAAAGCAATATGTTTTATATATAATATGACTAATCAAAAGTGAACCAAGAAAAATTTGTTTACTAATTCAGTTTATTCACACTTTTTCTAATATAAAAAATATAATTAAATAAACATTCTTCAATGGTAATAAAACAAATTACAGTGCTAAAGGGTAACAAAAAATGAAATTAAACTTTAGAAGGAGATACAAAAATAAATATTATATCAGTAGCAGCAATGAAATGCTACTTTTGAAATTCGGAGTAAAATTTTATGAACACAGAAACAGGTGTGGAAAGACATAAAATTACTTTTCTTGCTTTTAATTTTGAGAATTTGTCTATAATTTTTTTCATATTCCAATTCCTGTACTACATCATTTTCAATAAATAAAAGCGACAGTTCATTTAAATGCGGTTGGCTCATACTATTCCGCAAATAGTTCTTGACGCGTTTCAGAACTGAAAACGATCCCTTTCCGCTTGCATTACAAATTAGTAGAGTGAGAAAAAATTTTAAAATTGTTTCTATGTTGGGAAATGTTGATTGTAGACCATCTTTAATCAATTTGTACATATCCATTGCATTTGTTACTTTTTCATTTTTGGTGTATTTAATAAAATGTTTCACTTCGTCTTTGAAATAATGTGCTTCGATATCATCAGCATATTTTGTGGTTAAGTTTGTTACGCAAGTTTCAAATGCCTTTTCTTCTAATTTGCCGTCAAAAAAATTGAAAGCCATTTAGAATATTGTTATAGGTAGTGCTTCTTTGCGTAAAGCAGAAAAGCATCCCTGTTGTCTTTTATTTTGAATCCACTCAGGTTGAGTGACGCCTTGAGAAAGTTCATCTAGTGGATTCTTTAATCCGTTACTTTGTTCAATCTTTATTTCTTAATAATTTTTATTTTGTTTCTTGATGATTTATTATATTTATAATAAAAAATTAATATAATATAAATTAAAGTATTTATTATAATAATGAATCATAAAATACCGGTTATAATAGCGAGCAAACATAACTTAGCTTAAGACGAATTTTATAAATGTGTATACAAGTGCTTTAACTTTTTTATAATTTAAAAATCAACTTTATTTAAAAACATAATTTACGAAATCTTTTACTTCCTCAAGATTTAAAATGCATTTAGAAATAAAACTATGCATGAAATGATTTGAAATAAATTAAAGAGATACCCAATGAAATGCAGTAAAACATATTCTGAATCAATAGCCATAGCACACAACAAAGGCATACAAATCTTGTGTAGAAGTTCGGTAATTAAATCAATTTCAATAATTTTATTTTAAGGAGATTCGAATTGACATTTGCAGTATAGAAGATTCGAGATGCAATGGATTATAAAATATTTAATTTCTTAAAGTTTCTTTCTTACTAAAAAAAATTTGAAAATTCTTCTCTTCAAAAAGACAAGCGAATTCCCTTGTTTGTCAGCTTTATGACAATAAAATGAAACTACAAAAAAAGGCATCTCTCAAAAGAACTGCACCCTTTTCACACAAAGGGATGCAATCCCTTCTGTCTTTCCGGTCGCCTCCGATACCAATAAAAAAATCTAAACGAGTCCTTGCGGCTGGACTTTGCACAGAAGAGGTGTCCTGTTCCAATAATCGGAGGGTTGCTCGAGGGTTTCTAGATCGGTTTCAACGTTTTGGAGAAATATCGGTAAATGCGGGTGGTCGAATTTCGACGGCAATAAATCCCCAAGGCTTATTTCCTCCCAATTCTTCGTTCCAGGGCCAGGTTTCTCTGGCCCTGGCTTCGTTCCACTGTTTTCACTCCTTTATTTTTTTTTAAAGAGAAGAGGAAGAATCTTTCCTGTGAATTGAATTAAGGCTTTAATATCGTGAATTCGACACCGGCTTAGCACAGCGATGTATGTTGCATAGATTTTGAGGCCCCCTAGATTCTCGAAGCACGAGGCGGCCGCCTCTAACACCTGTGCGGAAAACCGCCACTGCGACATTGAATGTGTCGAGAGAAAAATTTGGTTGTAATAAAGAGCGTTTTTACAAAAGAGAGAAAATATCATTCTGCCAATGAAAGAAAATTCATTGTTTGCATCCATGGTTGATGAAAAAGTGGACCAATCTCCTTATCCGTGCACCAGCTCAAACTGAAAATTAAGAGTTTTGGCTGTTTTGTTTGAATTTTGTTTTTCATTAATGCAATTTTGAATTACAGAACATTAATAAAAATTGAACATTCTTTTATTTTGACGTCTTCCCTTCCTCAAGCTCTGCGCTAGTGTTATGAAAGAAGGTGGTTGGCAGGCAGCTTTTAGAATTTTATATGCTTTTAATCCCCTCCCCCAAACGTATCCGGGTTTCAAACAAAACAAATGGTAATCCTAACTATAACGGATCTAATACGAGAGATTTTACATAAAGGTTGCAAAAGTGCTTATCCTACAAAGAATTCCAAAGGACAGTATATTCTTTGCAGAAGTCATAATTTGAATATTTTGTTCTTAGAGACATTTCAAAATTTTCTCTGCATATTCATTTTTTGTTACTTAAGAAGGCATAAATAATATTTTTGCAAGTTCTGTAATGTGATGGGATATATTAAAAAAGCCTCTCAGATATCTTACTCCAAAATCGCTGTCAGAAATGGTATGTCGACTCGAAAGTGTGAAATCTGTGGGATATCAAGTATCACAATTTTCTCTAGATTCGAATGTTCTTTATGAATATACTATTAACACGAAAAAGAAATCCTAATTTCAATCAATCAAAATTAAACTTCATTTGAATTTTTATTAAGTTTGGTTATTTGGTATGACATATTGAATGAATAAATAGTGCGAGCCAGATATTTCAAAGTACTAATATAGATATAGGTATACAAATTCACATTTAGAAGGCCTTTTAAATTTTTTTGAAATATATCATGCTTCGGGATTCATATCTTCTTTCAATAACTGCAAAGGAAATAGTGGAAGAGTTAGTCAAAAATGATAACTGAATGTAAAAATAAAACAACTTAATGTCTTATTTTAACTTACTGATCAGCTATTTCACCCCTCTGTCAAAGAATATTTCAGAATTAAATATTTTCTAGTCATTATTTATAGTGATTTTTTTCTTTTAAGAAGATATTCGGAATTTATCACGAATATAAGACATCATATGAATTTTTATATAATTTGGATAATATTCACAAACTGTAGGTAAAAACAGAGACTTAAATACAATTTTGCAATACAAAATAAATTGCATTGTTTTATTTAATGAAATGAAAATTTGTCGTTGAGTTTTACATAACAGGGTCACAATATTATAATATATATTTAAAAAATAATCTATCGGAACTGTATTCAAATCAAAATAACATTTTTTTTATTATTTTGATTTTTTTATTTATATAAAGTTAACATTTTAATCACCTTCAAAATAGTTCATAAATCAAATAATTTAATTATTTATCATTTTTGCGTATTCCTTAAGTCCTTAATATACCAATTTGCGCAATGTAATAAATGGCAAAAAGTAATCAATTATTATTTTGTTTTAAGAAATTAGTTTCAAGGCCCCGCAAATCAACTTTGCACCAGGCCCCGCTTTTGTTCGGGCCGGCCCTGTTTATGGATGATAAAGCCAACATCCTTTGCGCAAGAACTATTCAACAATAGTTATGTGAGTATGACTTGCAGTTCCAACATCTATCCTAAAGTCCAAGAATACTTACCTTGGCCTTCATTTATTAAAGAATTAAAAAAATAAATAATAACTTGAAATTATTCAAAACCATATAACGTATTACAGCAAGTATGTAAACATACATGTATATTATAGGGTGTGAGTCTAATTATTTCATAATTACATATATGTAGTGTGAGAGGTGGACGGTGGGATATAATATATGTTTACATGCACAGGTGGGTGACAGAAAATGCGAACAAGATTGGATTTGCACATTTTTCCGAATATCTCTCGAAAGGCTGGATGGATTTTCTTTGAACTTGGACCATGTAAAGAATAAACTTGAACTCACATTTTACAGTGAGGATTCGGTCACGAGGGCCTTTTGGGGACAGACCAGAAACTGATTAAGAAAAAAAAATTATTTAAACTCACCCATTTCATAGAAAACTGATAATGATTTTCAACTTTTATCAATGGCGTTGTTTGATGTGCGCAATATAAGTATGCATTTTTCGTAAAAATAGCACGAATATTCGGGAAGGTATAAAAGTTTTCTTAAAAAAATCCAAAATTTGATAAAACTGGAAATTGATAAAACTGAAGATCATATCCAGAAGCCGTCTATGAACTTCTTCAACC
>BGPR01028959.1:0-19593 GCA_013235015.1 Araneus ventricosus | reverse complement strand
ATTTTAGAGGTGTGCGGAATGTAAATTATATATTTTTGTTAAGTACCTCCTCCTCTCCCAAGTGAGTGTTATTTTGGTTTGTAGCCAATTATTAAGCGTTTTAGTGGTTTGATTGCAGAAAAGCGAATTTGAATTTTTTTTGTTATAGATTGATTGTGATTACTTTTAAATAACGCGAAATTCTAAACAAGAAAGGCTAATATTATTGATTTAAATTTTAATTCAGTACATTGTCATTCTAGAAGCATAAAATACTGTTATCGAAACATCATTTGTTTAGGACATTCAGCTAGAGAAAAAGAAAAGGCAATCATCAAGGAATATGCGTTGTTTGTTTTTTTTCACTAAGATGAACTGAAAAACCAGCTGAAGAAAAATTTCTCAAACAATTTTCTCACAGAACTTGAATTTGACTGACCTGCTCTCAAACCAGAGCCCGACCCCGGCAATCTTCGTACCCTAAGGCGAAGGGGATCGGTAGTGTAGGAAAGAGCTGTTCTTGCGAGGTTTTTATGAGGGTAGGGAACCCTTGAGTTATTTTCAGGTGGCAGAAAGTACCATTTATTTCCTTCTTGGCAAAAAGGCTAAAAATTGATGAAAAAATGACGTCACAGCTTAGTAAGCTTCAGCGCCATCTCTTGGGAAAAGGCATTTTTAAAATTCTACGAAACAAGCCTTAACGGGAAACACGTGCCCATACCAAAAGAAAGCAGATGTCGCAATGACAACCAAATCCCACAGCGGCCATCGACCGGTGACAGCTTGCTTATCGATAAGAGCCATCCATCACACCGAACTTCCTTTTCGATCTTAATATATCATAAGATATTTTATTGATATATTTAACCCACATTTGAGATTTGCTACAGTGAGCACGAAATAAAGTTACAAGGGGGTATCTGAATCCCACGAGTGGGAAGTGAAAACAAAATGAAGATATATAAGACTGTCACTTAAAGTGACCAATCGCACTGGATTAACCTGGACAGTCCGATTTTTGCTCAGAAATGATAAAGCGTTCTGGAGTTTCCCGAGTTTGAATAAAAAATGTCAAACAGATCCCCCCTTTTCACTCTTCACTTAACAAGTCAATTAAAAGAATTTAAAAGATTAATTTAATTTAAGGTATCCGACTGGATTAAAATCGTCGTTTTCGATAAAATTATCAATTTTTTTATGATTTAATCCTGTAGCCTGATAAATCAGCTTTCTAAAACTGTCTCACTTTTTACTCTACGTGAATTACAAATGGAGTTACAGCTGTTTTATTACCGGAACTGTAAGCATTATTTTGAGTTGCATGAAAACTTTAAATGCGTTTTCTGATAAATTATATTGTTGAGAAAAACTGTTGAACTTAACAATGATTTCTCAAAACGTTAATCAAGCATTGATATGAAATTTTCGGAGATTGTTTTCTGTAATATGCTTGATGTTTTCCTCTAAAAATTAAGGTCAATTTTAAAATCAAGAAATATTTTTAAGTGTTTAAATATAAACGAAAAGCATTTTTTATGAAAAATTAACGGTTTAGTAACTATGTTCAGCAATATCTAAAAACTATTTTGAAGTACAAGAAAGATTTTGGAGCAAAACATAGATAACTGTCATAAAAATGTACTCTTACAAGGATTTATGTATATTTAGAACATTATTTTGTCTATGGCTGTTAGCGTAAGGCAAATATTTTAGTCATTTTTTTCACATTTCTCAGTTTTTTAAAAAAAATATTATTTTGAAAGCTTGATTTTACAATATTTTCATACTTTTAAAACATATGCAGAGGAAAAATAACATTAAAAAATATATATAAGATATTTTTCAAAAAAATATCTCCGAACACAGTCTGATACCTTAACTTTTAAATATTAGATTCTGAAGAACTCTCCCCTTTCCAACTTTTACTGTGGATAAAATAGTGAATATTAGTAAATGATTTCAGTTATATATCGTGACTCTTTTTAATATTATTAAAAACCGGTTGTAAAGGCCTTTTTTTGGTTTCTTATGCGACCTTACCAGTTATTTACAATTTGCATCGAAATAATATACTTGCCTGTAATACAATAATTACAGAACAGTATCTTTAAAGATTCTGCTCGTGTGGTCTTTTGCCCAACTGCCGAAAGTTTAATGAGGCTATTCAGTGCAAAAGGGTTTCCCACCCTGGACAGAAAATAATAATCATGATAAATAATATATATATTTAGCAGAGGGTTGGTGTCACAAATCTAGATTAATGCGACAAAATCGGTTCCCAATATCGATTGGCATTTGATTGTTGGAATTCCGATTCTGGGTTGTTTTTTTCATAGTAGCAATAGTGTATAATCTAACTATCTTTTGTATTTCATTTGTATGATTATTGATAAGGTAACATTATTTTAATTATTAGATTAATATATGTATAAATTGAAAATGTGACACGTGTTTTGATTGTTTGAAATATTTAACTATATATATGTATCCAAAATTCGATAGAAATCTACAAATTTAGAGTTGAAGACCACACACCAAAATTTATTCCTCTAGCTCAATGCATTTTGGAGTTTCGCGTTCTCAGAAATTATAATTAATTTCAAATTCATGAAATTATTATTAAAGTTATAATTCCAAAATTTATTCTTCTATCTCAATGCATTTTTGAGTTTCGTGTTCTCAGAAAGGCAGATATGATTCCAAAATTCATTCTTCTATCTCAATGAATTTTTGAGTTTCGTGTTCTCAGAAAGGCAGATTTAATACCAAAATCTAATCCTCTAAATTTATTCCTCTAGCTCAATGCATTTTTGAGATTCGTGTTCTCAGAAAGGCAGATATAATTCCAAAATTGATTTCTTTGCACTAAAATAAGTTTAAAATGTGCAGATTCATCAATATCTGTAGGTGTCATTTTTTGACGATTACAATGATTTCCCTTTCTACACAAGAAAGTAAAAAAAGAAGAGAAATCCTAGAATAGTTTCTAGAAGACAATACGATTTTGGAATTACAAATTATATTGAAATAAAGGAATTCTTTCTGTTGTGAATTATAATTATTTCATTAAGTTATTTTGAATATTTAGTTATAAGAAGAACTTCATTTGAAAGGTAACTTTGACACAAATTCCAAAATTAATGACTGCCATCCAATACCAACCAGGCGGGAGTGACCTCCCCGAAACTTTCTCGCATACGACCAGTAATGTCGGTTGGGTAAACACCCAGTAGGTAAATATTCTTGGGGTATTAACCCAAGGCCTGGTTATTTTGAGAAAAAAATTATGAATGGTGATTTATAATGAAACATAAATTTCATGAATTCCTGAAACTTAATATTTTGCAAGAAGAATTGCGTATGTTCTCAATTTTTACGCGCGCTGAGGTACCACAACTTTATTTAACATTTTTGAGTAATAAATCTTACTACAGATATCACGCAAGATTTCACCATACCTTCCATCTGGAGAATGTCAGAACGAAGTTTCGATTCGGGTTGTCATAATTTCCGAAGCACGTGTTCGCGGCTCGCTACAATTTCCTTCGTAGACCTCCAAGGTCAAACTCCAACCTTACTAACTTGAGTAAAACAAGTATGCGATTATACAGACCTACAGACAGTCAACCCTTTGTCGGATTTGGCCCAAAATTTGATGCTGACCTACATTTATGATGATAAAACTGTGTACCAAATTTTATCCATCTAGCTATTGAAGTTTTTGAGTTATAGTGTTCGCATGACCACGAACAGAGAGACAGGCAGACTTCCCTTAGATGGATTTTGTCCAAAATTTGATAGAAACCTACAAGTAATGTGTAAAGATCACATACCAAATTTTATCCCCGAAGCTTTACAGACAGACATAATTCCCAAATTGTGTTTTTCGGACTCGGGGAGGTCCAAAACGTGAAGAATCGTCAAAATCTTGAGTTCGAATTTTTTGACGATTATAATACTTCCTCTGTGTATACTTCGTATACGAGAAAGTAAAATGTCTAAAGGCAGGTGAAACCAGAAGTTATCACAGAGTTTCACATCAACCCCAGAAACGCAGCTGCTAAAGACGTATTTGCTTTGATGTAGCCGCCCATAAAAGAGGAAGCTTCGGTGCCATATGCAAGGCTTATGGAATTATCTGTCACTTAAGGGTTCTAATTGTCTAAAGTGCCTTCTGTTTGGGGTTAGTGCACTCTTTCAGCCGGCAATAAATTTATTTAGGGTAATTAGCATGCTGATAAATTAATTTACACGTGTCGTTGCAAAGGAGTAACATGTCGTCGGGAAATTTTCCGGTTCCATCAGTGGGGAACTTGTCTCACTTACGTAATTACATCCTCTATTGTAAATGCGAGTTTTTTTCTAAACAAAGCTCGTTAAACAAATGTTCTGTTTTGCTTTTAGGAAATGCATGCATGTTCCGTGAATGAATGTCAATTTTTGATTTAAAAAAATAGATAAGATAATTATGGTTGGATAAGCTTTCTCAACATACATTTTCATTTTATAAAATGGAATTTATTGAATAAGAAATCCGATAGAATTAAGAAATCAAAGGTAAATAAATCGTAAGAAAGGCGCAGTGCGGGTCAGCGCTGTAGATTTTTCGTGAGAACGTCGGGATAAAATCATAAAACAAGTGTTTCGCATTAATATGTAATTTAATTATCAATCTCTTTAATACAATATTTACACAAAGTAGCATAATGGTTACAGAATAGATAAATCACAAGTTTATCGCATGTAGCAAGGGTCTGTGGTAGCTTTTTATTTATTTATTTTTTAATGGTGTTTGCGGTATTAAATATTAATGATTTTGGCGACAATTCGATTTGGCATTTCGCCAACGTTTCGGCGCTTGTAACTCGGCTTTAAGTCCAGGTATTTTGATGAAAATGGTGTCACCTTAAAGAATTTTGACTGCTCTTTCAGAATATGTTCTTACTTTGCGTGTAGATATGTCCAAAACTTTTTAAATTTGGATTTTTTAAGGTTTTGAGCAACATCATTGTATCAGCCATAACTTGCAAACGGTTAGAGATGGGCCAGGGTTGCTACCCAGATAGCAAAGAAAGCTTCTCTAAAAGGGTTTGGAAACTTTGTCGTCGGCAAGGGTAAAGGGTTGTCGCAAAGGTTTCCATGAAAAGGGTTGAACCTTTCGGCAAGGTAGCGGAAAGCTTCGCTAGTCAACAAGAAACAAGATTTTCTGTAAGGTTTTTTAGTAAGATTTCCCCAAGCTTTTATTACAAGCTTGTTTCAGGCCTTTGAAAAGGTTGTTACGAGCCCTTCCTCGGCGGACAAAATAGAACCCCCTTCCCCCCCTCCGAAGCCTACAGAAGGGTCCCACACCCCCTTTTTTCACCCCTTTTTCAAAACCGTACTCTACAGAAGGGTCCAACCCCCTTTTTTCTGACGTTATCTTAGTCCGGCTTATCTGGAATGTCAATTAATTAGATCAATTAGGAATCTTAATTATTAATTTTAATTAATCTATTTTTTAATTGAACTTACTTGTACGATTAAGTTTTTACAACTTAGATGCCTTTTTTGGCTTTTTATGCTAAGCTTGGGGACAAAAGATCCAATTCCTCAGAGCCAGGGATCGAACCCGTGTTCATAGAGTTGGAGAGAAATCGCTCTAACCACTACACTGGACGGGGCTATACACGATGGGACAGGTGGTTCATAAAAAGTTTACCTACGTCAATTTTGGGGGAATGGTTTCCGAAATGGTTTGCGCGGAAATGCTTTCGCGGACAGCCTATGGAAAGTGAAATGGCAACCTTTCCGCAACATTCTTTGCTATCTGGGTAGTGTTTTATGATCTCCATGGGCTCTTCTATCACCCTCTTTCGTTTGGCAGAATAGAACAAATCCACCCTGTATAATGGCTCATATATATATATATATATATTATTATTATTATTATATATTGTTTGGCGGCCTCAATCGCTTGATGCAGACGGTTGTGAAGTGATATATTAACTGGATTTTCAAAATTTTGTTTCTTACGCTTGCTATTTCTCACACCATCGTCCGATTTTATATAAGATTGTTACTAACAGAAATTGTATCCAGTATTAATATCATGAATAAATATATTACATTTGAAAAGAAGAATATTTTTCGCAAAAAAAAAATCACGAATCAGTCACATGAATTGAGAGTTACGAAGACCTACTCCAGTCACATAATATCAGAGTCACAAACAGTTACTTTAGTCACATAGAGCTGCTTTTGTCACATAGACAGTTACAATTGATAAAATTTAACAAAAAAATTAAATTAAATATTAATAGAAATTAAATTAAAATTAATTGAACCTCTTTTGCGTTATACAGAAAGGCACATATGCAGCTACTTCTAATAAAATACAAATAATAGAAAAACAAAAATATATATATAAAAGAAACAGAAAATATGTAAACAATAATAATAATGATAACAATACACCTTTATGCGCGCTCAACTCAGCAGCATCAAGTGATTTCATCATCAAAATTTTCCTAAAATTAATCAACAAAAACTAAATAAAAAGAATAAATTTTGACTATTGATCATTCCTTTCTACAGAAAATTTGCAGTTTAAAAACTACAATGGCGTGTGGTCTTCGAAGAAGTTCTCCATTCTGGTTCTTTTCCATTTTGATTATATTTCTTACTTTCTAATTTTTCCTTTTATGCGTTTTAATTATTTGAGAATTTCTGTTGTATAATACTATAGTTTTTTGTTGATTAATTTTTTGAAAATTTTGATGATGAAATCACTGGATGCTGCTGCGTTGAGCGCGCATAAAGGTGTATTGTTATCATTATTATTATTATTGTTTACATATTTTCTGTTTCTTTTATATATTTTTTTGTTTTTCTATTATTTGTTTTTTGTATTTTATTAGAAGTAGCTGCATATGCGCCCTTCTGTATAATGCAAAAGAGATTCAATTAATTTTAATTCAATTTCTATTAATATTTAATTTTTTAATAAATTTTATCAATTGTAACTGCCTATGTTACTAAAGTATCTCTATGTGATTAAAGTAGCTCTATGTTACTAAATTATCTCTATGAGACTAAAGTAGCTCTATGTTACTAAATTATCTCTATGAGACTAAAGTAGCTCTATGTTACTAAATTATCTCTATGTGACTAAAGTAGCTCTATGTGACTAAATTAGCTCTATGTGACTAAAGTAGCTCTATGAGACTGAAGTAACTCTTTGTGACTGAGATTATGTGACTGGAGTAGCTCTTTGTAACTCTCAATTTATATGACTGATTCGTGATTTTGGTCGGGGTTTTTTTCGGCGGAAAATATTCTTGTTTTCAAATGTAATATATTTATTCATGTTATTAATACTGGATACAATTTCTGTTAGTAACAATCTTATATAAAATCGGACGATGGTGCGAGAGCATTATTATTATTGTTTACATTCTCTGTTTCTTTTATATATTTTTTCTTTTTAACTTAATTTTTGTTTTTCTATTATTAGTCACATAGAGCTACTTTAGTCACAGAAGTTCACATTTGAGTGAGGTAAGTAAGTCTACGCCCCTCAACCCCAGCGGCCGTTTCGCAGAGGCAGCCTCCCGTAGATTTTTTTCAATTCCTACTATTAGTTCACACTCTCCCTATATATATATTTATTTATATATCTTGTTCAAATTTTCAATCGTTAATAAAATACTTTTTATTCATCCACTCAAGTGTTCAAGTACATTTTTTTAAACTTGTAGTGAATGACACTTGATGTTAATACAGTTTTTTCACATATTAATTCATTAATTAAATTGAATTAATTAATTTGTTTTATATGGGACAAAAAATTTCTATAATAAAATTTTTCTTGGTTTACCTAAGTAGGAATTGACTTGATTTTTTTTATATATATATTACTTGTTCAAATTTGTATTCTATTGCACCTTCGAAAGTAAAATCTGCTAAGTGTGGCCCAATTTGTGGATCTTTCTCTGAAGGATTCCACGAAGGACGTCTCCATTTTTGCTTTTAAACCAGCACTCATGGTAAAAATGTTCACTGACAGGAAACGCCACTGAACTTCAATAAATCATAGCCAGTCGATTGAAGGCTGCGACCGGTTTTTGCGTTTTAGCTCATTATTTATCTTTGCATCAACTTGCTATTTTCTTCAAAAATAAAGACAAACTAAAAGTTAAATTGTGGAGAAAGAAAAAAAGGGCTCAGCAACCTCCGAGTTCTCCGAAATCGAAAGTGGGGCCACCGCCGTCTCGGTGCGAGTGTCCCCCTTTCTTCGACCCTTGTGCTCAGCGGCCCGAACGAAACCTGTTGCTCGGAGAGGGGTGCTCCGCCCCAAACGATAACCTCCTTGGCCTAGAAACTCGCTTTGTTCGAGGGATCGGCGTGTCCTGGTTCGCAGCAGACAATGGCGCCGAATCGGATTTGGCGGAACAATGGCGCTTTCTCGGATGAAATCGAACGTCCTCCGCAAAAGTAAGTGGGAAAAAGTGACCTGGAACAGGTTCGGCAAACTGTCGTCTGACACCCAGATTCAGGGATGGGCCTGGAACTGTTATGTCTACAAGATGGCAATTGTTTGCCACAGAATAGATAATTCTACGTTTTCCTTCCTGCGCCTACGTAAAAATCAGAAAAAAAAAAACGGTGGCGCCACTTTCGTTGGAGTCACCTTGTGGTATTAACACCATTCAAACTTTTATAACTACGGATTAATTTATGCTGATGATGGTTTCGAATCATAATCTTAGAATACTTGCCATTTTCGTAGGAATCACCTTGCGGTATTAATTAATCCCTTTCAAATTTTTCCAACTACGGAATAATTTATTCTCATGATAGCTTCGAATCATAATCTTAGAATACAAGATCTACAATAAAAGATGCAATAAATGAACACAACTACAGTCTACAAAGAAAGATATTTTATCGTCCGGTCCTATTATCAAGTAGGCAAAGTAGTCAACTGCTTAGGAGTCTAGAAGTTTTTTGGTGGGGACTTGATTAAATTTATTAAATTTTCGTCTGAAAACTATTTATTCCAATATCTTTTGATACTAAACTTCAAGATCTACAATAAAAGACAACAAGTACAGTCTCACAATTATCCCGGCTCCCCGTTCCTATGTTAAAAGGATACTCAATAAACTTATGATCGACTATTGGAGGCAATACAATTCTACCTCCGGAGCCAGAGTCAGGGAATATCTCGAACACGTAAGCCCGAAGTTTTTAATTCACAGCAAGTTTTTAATCTTTTTTAAGTGGGCACGGACCATTTCCTTTTTATTTATGTCGTTTTAAAATTCTAGACTCCCCTTTGTGCGTCTGTGGGCAGGTGGGCGATGCAGATCATTATACCTTTAGCTGCTCGCTCACCCAAAAATTTCATTTAGTTAAACCCGCAGACACCCACAAAAGGGCCTGGTTCTAAAATCTCATCAAAAATTCCCAGGCCCTTAATAAACTTAAAGAAGCCTTCAGGATCAGTGGGGACGTGTGCGATTCGTTGACCCAAGCTGTGTGATTTTTTGAGTTTTTTTGGATCTTTTAAAGCTGTGTTGATTTTTAAACCTTTTACCTTTTATTTGGTGTTTGTCCGTTTTGTAATGGCTTTTTGGATCTTTTTGTTGTCTTGCGACTCTTGTTGTATTTGTATGCATATTTGGTTTACCACTGTGGGTTTTCCCTTATTGGGAGTGTTTCTGGGAGGAGTGGGTGAAGTACGTCGGGAGTGTATACTCCTGGTAGGGTCACCCAAGGCGTGAAGGCCACTCCACTATTCTCAGTTACACTTAACTCCGCAGTGGTCTTGACCCTTCAGATATTCGTTGTGGGGTCGCTTTGTTTGTTAATTATATATTTTGACTTTTTTAGATCCTTCGTACATTTTTAACATTTGATATTTTTAACTCTATTTTAATTACTTGACTTAAGTGGACTTTCACTTGCTTTAAGACCTGTTTTATTGCATTTTAACTGTGTCGGTCACTTGGTGGTATTTTATGATGTCTTATACTTTTTATACTTCGTTTCATTTTCGGGCATTATTTTGTATGTACTTTTTGTTCCTCATCTCTTTATACTGTGTGGTATTGTGTATTGTTGTTGAATATTTTATTGCAATATTTTACTGTTTTTAATGGTTTTTATATATTGTCTACTGCTCTCCAATCCCACGCTTATTCTGCAAACTTTTTAAACTTGTTTGTTTTTGTTTCATTTTGTGATCTTATTTTTTACTCATAAAATATTTTAATAGAGACCTATTTAAATCTTTTTTGGCCGTAGTCGGTTTATGTGTCGTTTTTTAATTTTTACGAGGTTAGTTTCGTTCCCTCCAGGGGTTGGTTGTAGGTAATTGGGGTGTGTTGGGATCTCCTTCGAGCCTGTATTTGGGATTGTGTTTCCTAATTGACTTTTTAATTTTTTAACTGTTCTCTTTTTAACGAATCGGATGTCGTCAATCTCACTCTGATGTTTCCCGGTTTGGGTTTAGATCTTTTTAAATGACCTATTCGGAAATCTCTTTTAACTTTTTATATGACTTGATGTGTGTGTGTCTTGTCTGTCTTTTATGTGTGTTTTACATTTGCTTTTTATATATGGTAATTGATGTTTTATGATAATTTTATTTATTAATTGCTTGTATTGCAAGATTTTTATGCTCATCTGTTGTAACATTTTAATTGTATATTTTCGTGGCGACCGATGAGTTGGTCGCTTGAGACTTCATCGCTTGTATATTTTATAAATTGTTTTACGACGTTATGTGTTGTGTCCGGCACCTTTTGTATTTAATTTCTGCTCCTGTTTGAGCATAGTATGTATTGGTGTTTCATTTTTGTAACTACGTTTCATCAGCTTGTGTGTCCGGCACGCTTTTTATTCTTTATGTGTCCAGCACCCTTTCTATATTTTACTGCCACTATGGGCAATGTTTGTAAACTTTTCTCTTTGACTCAATAAATGCTAGTGCAGGGGCTAGGTCCTGTCGTTGACCGACGCGCCTTAGGGGTTTCTTTGCTTCCCCGGCGGCCTTTTTTGCCTTAACCCTTTTTGGGTAGGCTGGGCCGTCGCGGGTATAAAAAAAAACATAAGACCAGGAACCCGTCACTAAAGAAACAGCAGAAACTGAGGTGATGTCTTATGGACGATCATTCGTTGATCAAGGTCTGTGCAACTTAGAGAGGATACCTGTGAGTGTGAGATCGGAAAGCAGGCAAAGTCTGACTTGACCTCTGGAACCGAAATCAACTGTGATCAGAAGAGACGTTGATAGACTTCCCGCTGAACACAAGGTCTCGATTTTATAAAGGGAATTTGACCACCAGAGAAATGTCCCGCTATAATATACCAATGGGCATCATTGCCGGAAAGGATGGAAATATGATCACCAAGAAGTCCTGTGCACTTGTCTCTAATCTATGGATGATATTGTTACCTCCAGAAATAAGAGACAATTGAAGGGTGTTCCAGAAAATATCTCTTTCAAGAGATCCTGAAGGAAACACAGGCCCTCAGCCAAAGGTGGAAGATAAGGAATTTGTCTTGAAGTGGATAATGACAACGCCGACCAGAATTGTAAAGAAGTGAAGGCATGGTCCATAGAAACAGAAAACGAAACTAGAAGAATTATCAAGATCGGACAAGTTTCTTAAAGACCAAATAGACTGTTCAGATTTAGAAGACGCGAGAAATGCGCAGAAAAAGAAATCAGGAGGATTTTATTTTCGAAATAATTTCCTGTTTCACAAAGAAAAAGGTGTTGGGAGAGTTAAGGGGTTGCTCAACTGGTTTTACCTAAGAAGTATGGACCTGAAGTTTTAAAAGTTAGTTCAGTATTTGAGGCCACATAAGAAAACTATAGAAAGAATAAGATATTCCCTTTATTGGGTTGAAATGTCTAGAGATATCAAAGCTTTTGTCAACATGCAAGGACTGCCAGTGAGAAGACGAATAAATCGCACTGACAGAGTTCCACTACTCCTGTGGCAAGGCAGGAATTACCTTTCCAGTTGTGAACATGACATCATTGGACTACTTATAGATCTTCCTTAGGTGCAAAAGGTCAGCAGATACGTAATATGATCTGATTGACCAGCACACGAGACGGCTGAGGCCATTAAAGAGTTTAACTGCCAAAAGCTACGTGTGGCTTTGCTAACAACCTTCGCAAGCACGGGGGTAACGAATGTAATAGCGTCTGATAATGGGACTAACTTCAACGCTAGTCTGATCCAAGAGTTCGAAAAGAGAATGGGATCCAGCCCTAGATTTTCAACGCCATTGCACCCCGAGTCGGATGGGTTAGTTGAGAGATTTAATCAGACATTAAAGAAAATGTTACATCATGTCATCTTGGAAGAGCCACGTTCATGGCATACCAAGATACCGTTTGTTTTGTGGGCCTATCGAGAAGTACCCAACAGCACGACAGGTGTAGCACCTTTTCAACTATTATATGGACGGAAACCTGAAGGACCCCTATCCATTCTAAAAAACACATAGATGGCAGGACAAGAAGGTTTACAATTAGACACAACTCCTGTGACTCGTTACATGGAGAAAGTAAAGAAACAGTTAGAAGATGCTGCTGAAAAGACTAAGTTAATTTCAACAAGAGAAAATGGCTCATCACTACAACTTGAGATCTACGAAAAAAAAAAATCTTTAATCCAGGAGATAAGGTTATAGTGCTGATACCCGACTCGAAAAACAAGCTCTTAGCCAGATGGCAAGGACCATGTACCATCGAATCACGGAGGAACGAACATTCCTTTGTAGTGAAAATGCCTGATGCCAGCGGAAGGCATGTGCATCAAAACAAAATTAGGGAATTTGTCGCCAGTTCTGGATCGGTAAATGTATTTTTCGAAGGACAGGAAGAAATTGGTGACGTTGAAAACACTCCGCTCATAGAAGACTCCTTTTGTCAGGAAATAAAGTTGATAACCTCCTCTGACCTGTCAGCTACACAGCGAAGTGAATTAGAGACTATGCTTAAAGAGTTTGAACGTCTATTCAGTAGACCAGTGCAACCAGTCGCAATTGGAGAACATGTAATTGAACTTTTGCCCAATGTTACAAGACAGAAGCCACATTCTTACAGTGCCCCAATGTCTTACAGGAGAGAGGTGGACAGACAAGTGAAAGAACTATTGGACCTAGACTTGATTGAACCTTCAAATGCAGATGTCACATATCCTATAGTATGTGTGGCAAAAAAGGACGCATCCATTCGAATGTGTATAGACTATAGAGCCCTTAACGCAGTGACAAATGTTCCTAATTATCCCATGAAAGACACACAGGGATTTTTACTGTGGGGATGGCTCAATGATTGTCATGTCTAGATTTGTTAAAGGGATATTATCAAATTAAAATGCATGATGAAAACAGAGTTTTAACAGCTTTCTCTACGCATAACGGGGTATATCAGGTTATGCCTTTTGGTTTATCAGGAGCCTCGGGTACATTTCAGAAAATAATGTTCTTCGAAGTCATTCTAGTTATGCTCAGGCTTACATCGATGGCATTATAGTATATTCTAAAACATGGGATGAACATTTAATCCATTCGAGGAATGTACTGCAAGAATTGGAAAATGCGGGATTTTCAGTAAAATTAAAAAAAGCTAGTTTTGCAGTCAAAGAATTACAATTTTTAAGTCATAAAATAGGAGGTGGTAAGCATGCCCCAGACGAGGAAAAAATTGCGGCAATAAAAAGGCTAGAAAGACCAAAGACGAAAAACTATGCAAGATCGGTCCTAGGCTTAATGGGATTTTATCGATCATATATTCCTAACTATGCAGAATTTGCAACCCCTTTAACTGAACTAACCAAGGGAAAAAAAATCAGGAGATGTAAAATGGGGAAAACGCGAGGAGGAATCATTTTGCAGGTTGAAAAAAGCTCTGTGTGAGGCTACGGATTTAAATGCCCCTGATTTTGGCAAACCCTTTGAAATTCATGCAGATACATCAGACTATGCAGTTGGGTGTTGTCTAAATCAGAAAGATGAAAAAGGGGATTATAGACCAATCGCGTTTGTGAGTCAAAAATTCAATAAAACTCAAAGAAACTGGGCAACTATTGAAAAGGAAGCGTATGCCATATTATTCGGATTCAAAAAGTTTGATAAATGGTTGCATGGGACTACTGTAGAAATCGTAACGGATCATAATCCTCTAAAATACGTAATCGATAAAACTCCAAAAAGCCCTAAATTAACTAGATGGGCATTAGCCTTACAACGATGGAGTCATAAGATCACTCATCGCCCTGGAATCTTAAACCAGGATGCTGACGCTTTGTCTCGTCTGCAAACTAAATGATAACAACCTTGTTAAATTCTGTTGTCATCGTGCAGTTTAACATTTTTTGATTATTATATATGTAAATACTGTCAGAGAAAAACTCATTGTAGATCCCTTTTTCTCTTGGCGCAGGCGTGTGAGGGCGCTGCGGAGCAACGGAGCGTTGGCAGCCGTGGAGTGTTGACGGAAGGGAAGGACGGAGAAGTTCTTTGACGCGGGCAAAATGGGCTTAGCGAGTCCGGTGGATGTTTTACACGAAGTGTCAATAGTGTTTTCATATTAAACTCACAGCTCGAAATGTAACTGAGCGGGTGAACATTTTAAATATCGTTTCATCCAGTAAATATATCATCATTCTTGTGTGTACATTGTCCGTATCCCCTAACGAAGTCAATAAATAACTGGGATAAAAACTACTGTTCTTTATTTGTCTCCATCCCACACATAAAAGAAACCCCATGCAGAAGGTATTGTTTCATAAACGTGCCACACGTTTCTGTAAATCTTTGTTAAATTTCACTTTTGAAAAAATCTGATAGTTAAAAAAGTTTTCATTGCTTAAATTGTAGTTTTTATGCAATACAGATCATAAAATGTAATTGCAATATTTATTTTAATGATTTTTCTCAAAATGAAATTCGAAACATCTGGATACTTCAATATGAAGAAAAGGAACGTACAAAAAGAATAGTTTATTAATTCGAATATAATCTGATATAAAAAAAAAAGCATCTTGCAACAACTTTTTTAGAGAAAAAAATCCAAAAGGAAACAGAACGTTTAAAAGATCTCTTTATTACGAAAATGAAAGATTTAAATCAACATAGGATACATATTCACAAACTGATGCCATGAATAAAGTAAAATTGTCAATATCAGAACCCTTCACATTTTGCATAAAACGGAATAAATGCAAACACACTTCTTGCAAAAAATCACATAAAGAGTTAATAAAATACATACTTTTTAAATTCAAATGAATTAATACAATAATTACTACCTGAAACAGTTTAATAGAAATTTTGAATTAGGAATTCACTGATATTTTATCTGGATGGAATTCAGGTAACCACAAGTTACGACGAAAAGAGAGAAATGAGTTATCCCTAAGTTCCTATTATTTCACTTCATATAGATAACTCTTTGTGAAGACAAATAAAACGTAATAGTTAGAACTCAAGAGCAGCTAAAAACGGCGAGAAGAGAGCACCCATTGAGACTTCCAATTAATATGATGGGTGACTGTTGCAATTCCATCTGTTGACAACATCAACACAAGATAGTGCTAATTATATTTGCATCAATTAATTTAAGAATTGAAACTTCGATGTACATTAATATTTCTCCATTATAATTAACAGAAATTTAATGTGCTATACAGTTTTTGAATTTCTTTTATGTCCTAATCTTTATATCCAATAATTTTCTCATGTTTTCTTGTAAAGCTCTCTAGAATTTCTAAGACATATAAAAAATTTTAATTTTAAGAAGTCTCCCAATCAATAATGATATAAAATAAATCATTTAACCACGCTTTTGTTCAGAAAACAAGCACCAAATAAGAGAAAGATAAAATAGATTACATAATTACTTTTATTTAAATAATAAATGTTCACTTTCTAATTAAATAATTATTTCCGTCCCATGACCTATAGAGAATAGCTTAGTTTTCGAAATTTTAATCATAAGTATTCCCCCAAAGTAAATTCAAAAATGGTTTAACACAGAATTTAAAGGAAGGAAGTCATATTAAACAAATTCTGTAATTAAAACAAACCATTATTATATATTAGTAAAAAAGAAACATATTTGAGAACGCACACAGAAACACTTATGAAATCACATATCTGTCACGAAGATGTCACAAACACTGGGAAAAAAGGAAGCACATTTGAACTTTGATATATATATATATATGTATTGACGTAGGCAATTGGGAAATTTAGGGAATTTGGTTTCATTTTAAAATATAAACTAAGACAGCACAAGACGCAACAGCAGAAAATGCTTCCACATGTAATAGACAGACAAATGCCAATTAAATGCAATACTTTTGTTTATAATACTCAGATAGTATTTCTCTTCCCTATGTTGCGTACATAAATGTTTTTTTTTTTTTTAAATCGCCTGTTGAGAAAACATTTTATTAAACATGTTGCAGACATACGGTTTTGCCTTCGTATGTGTTCTAAAATGTATTTTTAAATTAGACTTATCAGAAAATGCTCTATTACATACAAGCAAACGGTTTCTCTTCTGCATGTGTCCTTTCATGTACTTTTAAATTCGACTTATCAGAAAATGCTTTATTACATACATCACATGCAAACGGTTTCTCTTTCGTATGTGTGCGTAAGTGTGACATTAATTTATCTCGCCTATAAAATTTTTTAACACAAAAGTCGCAAGCAAACGGTTTCTCTTTCGTATGTATACTAAAATGTGTTTTTAAATGCGACTTTTGAGAAAAGGCTTTATTACATGCATCACATGAAAACGGTTTATTTTTCGTATGCGTCATAAAATGTTTTTTCAAATTCGACTTATCAGAAAATGCTGAATTACATGCATCACATGCAAACGGTTTCTCTTTCGTATGTGTACTAAAATGTCTTTTTAAATGCGATTTATGAGAAAATGCTTTATTACAAACATCACATGCAAACGGTTTCTCTTCCGTATGTGTGCGTAAGTGTGACATTAATTCATCTCGCCTACAAAATTTTTTAACACAAAAGTCGCAGGCAAACGGTTTCTCTTTCGTATGTGTACTAAAATGTCTTTTTAAATGCAACTTTTGAGAAAATGCTTTATTACATACATCACATGAAAACGGTTTCTCTTTCGTATGTGTGCGTAAGTGTGACATTAATTCATATCGCCTAGGAAATTTTTTAACACAGAAGTCGCATGCAAACGGTTTCTCTTTCGTATGTGTCCTAAAATGTTGTTTTAAATACGACTTATCAGAAAATGCTTTATTACATGCATCACATGCAAACGGTTTCTCTTTCGTATGTGTCCTAAAATGTCTTTCTAAACAGTGCTTATAAGTAAATGATTTATTACATACACCACATGCAAACGACTTCTCTTCCGCATGCGTAATTTCATGTCTTTTTAAACTCGGCTTATGAGAAAATGCTTTATTACATGTATCACATGCAAACGGTTTCTCTTTCGTATGTGTCCTAAAATGTTTTTTTAAATCCGACATATCAGAAAATCCTTTATTACATGCAAACGGTTTCTCTCCCGTATGTGTCCTAAAATGTCTTTCTAAATTACAATTATAAGTAAATGATTTATTACATACATCACATGCAAGTGGCTTCTCTTCTATATGTATCCTTTCGTATCTTTTTAAAGACTGCTTATCAGAAAACAATTTACTTCATACATCACATGAAAACGATTTCTATTTCGTATGTACGCGAAAGTGTACTTTTAATTCGTGCCTCACAGAAAATGTTTTAATACAAAAATCTCAAGCAAACGGTTTCTCTTTTGTATATGTCTGTAAATGGTGTCTTCAAGCCGACTTATAAGAATATGCTTTATCACATACCTCACATACAAACGGTGTGTCTTTCGTGTGTGTCTGTAAATGTTCTCTTACAGACGACTTATAAGAAAATGTTCTATGACATATATAACATGAAAATGGTTTCTATTTGTATGCAACCATAAATGAACTTTTAATTTACTCCGCGTAGAAAGTGCTTTATTGCAATTGTCCCACGCATGCGTTTTCGTATGATACACACGTTTCATCAACTGATTCTGAGTAGAAAATATTTTTCTGCAAATGTCGCATGCATGCAGATCTGGTTCGTATGAATTAGATAAGGGTTCTTTAAACTTTTTTGCTCAGAAAATACATTGTACTTCATACTATTCTGTCATTTTTTTATTATTATATATTCGTCCTGAATACTTCTAGCTCTTGTCACAAGTGAGCAATCTCTCCTTGCTTTAAATACGAAAACGACTTACTGCAAACTAATTTTCTTGCTGAATATATTGCACACGAGGTTTCACTTTTGTACGAGTCAAAAGAAATGCCTTTAAACGTGTTTGCTGGGAAAATGCTTTACTAAGTGAGTCATATGCATAATTTTTCACTTTTTGTATGCGTAGAAATATATATTCACAATTCTATGTTATTGGAAAATAAACAATATAACATAAAATATAGAAAAATAAAATAAAATAGCATACACCTACAATTTTAAATACATTTACTTGAGAATTACTCTTTTTTAATTCATTTTGCTGGATTCCATTGAAGACAAGTCTTACTTTGCAGCCTACATCTGTGGATCTGGAAACAGTCACACGTTCTGATCGGTCCCAATTTCCTTTGAAAATTGTGACGATTCTGTAGCCGTTCTCTTTGTCAGGCACACTTCATTCTTCAAGTTGCTTCGCAATAAAACTTCGGAAACTAAAAGAAATAAAAGAACTCATGAAATTATTCACACATTACCACTGAAAACTGTCAAAAGTATGGAAACGTTAAAAAAGATTTTGTTTCATGATCGCGGCATCTGGCAGTATCTCGAGTAGTTATTGCAAGCAGATCGTATCCGCCCTCGTTGAGATGTCGTCTATCGACCAATAGCGAGCGGCCTGTTTGGAGTACTTAAAGACGATAATTATTTCTTTTCACTGTCTTCTTTTTTTGCATCCGCTAGGGTGTTTAATGATATGATTTAATTTAGGATTTTAATTTAGTTGTTATATTAAATTTGTTATTTTGTTAAGTAGTAGTCTTTCTTTGACTGTATCACCAACTCTGTGTTTCTCACAATGGAGGACTTCTGATATATGTGAATACAGGCATGATAGGTTGGGAAGCTGAGTAGTGAAAGTGTCAATCGTTCTACGTTCCTTGATGCCTCAGCGACTAGACCAGTAAATCTAGCCTCTACATATGCTGTTAAGTAAACTGGACCTCGACGTAAGCCTAGAAGTTGCACTGGTGACCAGAGAATCCCATCGTGAGCTACACTGGTGATCTGGAAAATTTCATTTACACTCCCGAGTTCATTTTCATACTGGAAATTTTCACCGTATGCTCAACTTGACGGACATCGGAAGTATTGCAGTGAATACTCGTTTCGCACTTCTGTTCTTCAATCATCTGTGTTCGCAGTGACTAAAAGATGCAGTGCCTTCAACTTTGAAGTTTGTAAACACATTACTTATCCAAAATCAGGAAACGGCGAAAAAAGGAAAGTCTTGTGTTTATTCTCCTGACCGATTCCCCGTCCCACAATGATTGCATGTTCTGA
>BGPR01028958.1:0-19594 GCA_013235015.1 Araneus ventricosus | reverse complement strand
ACATTTACTTCGTTCAGTTACGTATTGCTATGACATCTGGGCCTACCAATTGGTCTGCTAAACTCAACGACAACAACACCGTATTTCAAGCTGAACTCACTGCACTTCACGAAGCAGTAATATACGCATCTCTTCTGCCAAACCACAATACCTCTAAAATACACATAGACAATAGAGCAAGTATCATGGTATCTTCCAATTCAAAGAGCACAAGCGAAACAGCAAGAAAAATTTTCAAAATCCTCCTTACAAATCCAAGAATAAAAGTCTCTTGGGTTAAAGCGCATGCAGGCAATATAGGCAATGAGAGAACAGACCAACTGGCAAAAGACGCAATTCAACATGGCCAACCCTATTCACACACTAAGCTTCCTAAACCGCACATAAAAGGCCTCCTCCGGAACAGGATGCTTGAGTAGTGGCAAACCTCATGGAAGAATGGAGATACAGGCAGGAAAATCTTTAACATCATGCCCCCAGTTAGTCTCCGTCCCACTAACTGGATTAGAGAGGATGTTATCTTCTTCTCTCAACATGGACCTTTCCCTGCCTACCTGAAAAGGTTTCACCTGTCTGACAGCGATTATTGTAGTTGTGGTGGAATTGGCACGGCACTTTACTATACCACGGAATGTACTTATACAGTGTCTTGGCATATGAGGAAGACAGCGCCAAACTTCGAACAAGAATGGCTGAAAAGGGTCACCAATAACCTCGTCTCCAGGCATAAAATTCTTGGGATTATCAAATTCATTAGCGAAAACAGAAATCTTTTCCAGCCTCCCTAGCCTTCAACTTTCAAGCGAGCTGAACTTAGTAGCTCAATTACCGGACATTCCCCCTTCAAATAATAAAAAGGTATAACATCATCTAAAGAAAGGACTATTACGAACTTATAGTGTAAAAGTGAAAATGCCTGTGCTGTACATAGTGTATATATTTCCTTCTTTTTGTTTATTTTATTTTTCTTAAATAAAATTCCCGTGTCTTGCCCATCAAACCGTTCAGTGACCTGTCTGGTCACGGTTACGGGGGTAAGAGACGGCGTTCTGTTCTGTAGTTTTCTCTTTCCATAGAACCCTGAATTTGTGTTACAATTACTAATCGCATGAAGGAAGAGAATGGAATTTGTGCATTCGATCACGAGATTAGAATTCTGCAGATCTTTAGAGCTATAGAACCCATCTTTGACTTTTCCTTTACCCTCTTTCAGCATGAGAATATCCATATAGTCTGGAGTAAGAGCAGTAGGTAAAACAAGAAGATCAACATCTTGGCCAATTACAACAACTTGTTTCTTAATCTTCTCGTGTCTCTATAGCGGTCTTCACAATATGTACATTAGCATCATCTGTTGCTACAAAGTTTCAGAAATGAAACGCTCCTTATTTGCAAGATTGCTTAGAAATTGTCTCTGAGAGTCAAGGAGAACTTTGCTTTCATTAAAAATGATTTCTCTTGATAGTTTTCCCTTGATATAAGACGTATATGTGGTGTGAACATTACCAAAAGTCTCTTGCTTTGGCCATACTACACAATGAATAAGCGAGCCTCCATCAAGAATGAAGTAAAGGTTGTCAGATTTATCAACTGGTCGCTCTGGAACTGTATCAAAGATATTATGAAACATGGCCAGCACGAGGCTACATATAATTAGAATATTTCTGAAAATAATTTATTGCAGTTAAAAATATAAGCAATGTTAATTATCGTTTAATAAGCTGCCTACGATCATTTTGTGCTTTGATGGTTTTGAAAGTTCTAGGGGGGAAGTCCCCCCCTCAGGGATGGAAACTTTACGGTTTCTTTGATGTCAGAAGAGTATTTCACCAAAGTTTCAAAAATTTATGATTTTTTCTCCTAATTGTCGTTTCTGGTCTCATTGCAATGGACTAGTTGTACGCTCTCTCCTAACTTCCACACCACACCGCTCTGGTATTGGTGCACTGACATATGTATGTGCTTACAAAAGTGAATACTTATACATACAAACTTTATTTACATAGAATCTTCGATTGATGAGTCTTCTTTTGTAAGAATAATGAATTTCTTTTGAAGATTGAAAGATCATTGCAACGTTGATAAGAGTTTGTAATCGTACTACTGCAACAAAATATATATTGTTGATACTCATTCGACGCAGAATCTTATGCTCTACGACTTTCATCTATATTATTTTTAACATTGAATGTGTAGGGTTGAAGAAATCTAGGAAAAACTGACCAAACACCCCACTTCAACTCAGTTTTTCCCCCTAGGAGGGGAAGCTCCCCCCTGAGAGGTGGAAACTTTTCGGTTCTGATATCCTTGAGGTCAAATAAGTATTTGACCAAAGTTTCCAGACTATATAAATTTTTTCCACTATTTGCCATTTTTCGGTCTAATTGCTATGAACTATTAGTTACTTCTCAGAGGAAGGAAAATGAAAATAACGAAATATTTTTAATTTGCATTTTACAAATTTTTAGCGCAAGGAACCTTTTAAAGCAACTTATTGCTAACAATGTAAAAATATCATGGAGATTAATTATTTTAAAATCTTATATAAATGAAAGCGATCGTAGCAAATAATCTACAGCTCTTAATAAATGCATGGGCATTTTAAAAGACGTTACAGAAGGCTATTCATGGAATTGACACACCGCTATCTCGTTTTAAAGTTACATGAGGACTGTCTGGTTAATTTTGAGCTGTGATCTTTCTGAACTCTGCTAAGATGACGAGGAATTTCTCTGAACCGCAAACCATTCTCCAAACAAGCATCCCACACCAACTCGAGGAACTTTGACCTTTGACTCCAGATTTAACCTGCACTAGGCCCCCATACACGCTGGATATTCAAGAGAATCGGTTTTCGAACTCAAAATCTTCCTGCCCCTAACCTGAAACTCAACTTCCCAAGGTGATTTTAATTCAAATTTCATTCGAAGTCTGAAGTATTAAATATATTTTTTAAATTCGTTTTAGTTTTCGTTGTTAAAAAAGTGTTTAGATTATAATCATAATAATGCAAAATCCTCTGTCGTTTCAAAGCATTCCATTTCTAGGTTAAAATTTAAGGAAGTAGAAGCAAGGTATTCAATATAATTCTGTTCTCATGTGTCGAATTATAAAACAACTTTATGAACAAAATACTTCAGACAAATATTTAAAATTAAATTTTTGTTTGAAAATATTTTTAATAAATAAGGCTTCTATGAAATGTGTTAATGGAGAAATATATCTACGATATTGAAAAGATTGTTTATAAATCAGATGAGAGAATTTTAGAAATTAAATTTTTCTTAAATTTCTTATTTTTTAAAAGTAATTTATTTTATTTTTTAATGTTTCAGTGGGTAATCAATTTCTTTTTGTTTGTACTTATTATCTTTATTACCTATTAAACGTTCGGTTCTTCTAGAAAACGTATGCTTATTCTGTCGGAGAAAACATTCATCGATAAAGTTAGACTTCTTCTGTCAAAGAAAGCATTTATTTATAAATTTACATTTCTTCTGTCAAAAAAAGCATATATTTATAAATTTACATTTCTTCTATCGATGAAAGCATTCATAGATAAATTTACATTTCCTCTGTCAAAGAAAGCATTTATTTATAAATTTACATTTCTTCTGTCAAAAAAAGCATATATTTATAAATTNNNTACATTTCTTCTGTCAAAGAAAGCATTTATTTATAAATTTACATTTATTCCGTCAAAGAAAACATTTATTGATAAATTTACATTTCTTTCGTCAAAGAAAACATTCATTGATAAATTTACATTTCGTTCGTCAAAGAAAACATTCATTAATAAATTTCATGTCCACTTTTCCGAGAATATACGGCAATGCGGTACTCTTTTAAAAGTATACTAAAAGACATTCAAATTAATGGATTCAGTGCAAAAGTACTTACGTATATCCACTGCAGCTGTCGAAAATTGCGTGTAAAAGGAAATTACTTTCATGAATCTGAAAGTCTTTCCTAATTTTCAACAAAACTTAAATTCTCCCAGCAAATTCAGATGTATAATAGAATAAGTACTCTACTGTTGAAGATTCCACTTTAACGAACCCCTGATATTGATCCGACTCGAGATACCTTCGACTCCAGATGTTCCTCCAACAATACCTCATTTGAAAGGATTATCTATCCGATTCCCGGATTATCCTGGGACGACGAGGCTTTCCTGAAGCGTTAAGAAAATGTTCGACAGGACAATATCCTCCTAACCGAAAGCCCATTTCTCAAGAGGAAGCCAGTCTGAGCTTTACTGGGGATGGCTGTCGTCCGCTTTAAAATCTATGAGGACACTGTAATGCGACCAGGATGATATCCTCCATTAGAGAAGTAGGACGCGAGAGGCAATTAAGGCACTAGATTCAATTTATCCTCCCTTCTTGAAAGCTTTGAAATATTAGTGCATGCTAACATCTTTGGATCTAGATTGCTTGGTTTATTTGACTACTAAAATTCTTTTACAAGAATGAAGGAATTCTGAAATGTATATTGAGCAAAAATTAACAGAAAAAAGTAAACCAATGCTTGTCTAAAGAAACTGCAGAAACCTTGCAACATAAATTTAAAAAGACAATTCTATAACTCTCTGCAGATTACTGGAGTAAAACTTGGAGCATTTAAAATTATAAGCAAACTCTTACAAACGGCTGCGACTTTGTAAGGGAAGGATCAGGGTTGTCGATTTTTTTGATTTTTTCCAAAAAAATCGATTTATTTGATTTAAATCGGATTTTTATATATATATATATATATATCGGATATATATATCGGATATATATATATATAATAACATACCAGTCATTAAGCTGTACTTTCTTTTAAAAAAAACAAATTAAAAAAATTTAATTCAAAAATGTAACAACTATTGAAAAAATATTTGTGAACTAAAATATAACAATATACTTTTGAAATATAAGACAATTTTATTAAGGAAAAAGGAACAATATAATAAAAATTGTCATTTCTTAACTACAGATATGTTATTGTATGTTAGAATATTATGGAATTTTACATTCAGCTGTTAATTTGTTTCAATATGAACACAAGTTTTGAAGCTTTCTTTACTCCTAATCTGTATGACCCAAAACATGAAATAAAAAATTTTCTACACAAAATTTTTAAATTCAGGCTTCAAGGTGCATTGAGTCACCATCAGGACTACCTGTGCGCCAAATTTCATGACTGTAAGTGTAATAGATTCGTCTGGACATTGCCCACATGCTCTCAAACATTGCCTTTCATAAGTATAGATCATAGTTTAAATTGCACTAGGTAGATGTTTGTATATCTTTTGGAGCATTTATATGCATTACTTAATTATCTTACATTTGAACATTATTGCAATATAAAAACTTTGTTGTTCCCAACACTATCTAGATTTCTCCAATATTAAAATGAAACTCACTGCATTTTAATATGTTCTTTCTTTGTGAACATGATCCTTTCACAATATTTATTTTATTTTATAAAAGAAGGAGTATCTCATACTTTGCATTTTATTGTGTTGCTCATTAGAGATTTATTTAACCCTTTGCTGTGAAGCTTCTCAACCGTTAAATTCAACCATAAATGAAAAATAATAGGTTTAGAATAGGGCTAATAGTAGTCCTTTTAGAATGTATATAGCAGTCTTATGAAATTTTGTTTCGGAATAGGAATTATTAGAGTTAAAGTTTAGGAAAATTCCTTGACTTGGAGATAAGAAATTTTTCAGTTCTGGACGTTTAATAATTTTAGCTCGAAATTTTTGCTCCAATATTCTTGAAGTTTTAATTTATAATTTTCTGTAAGATTCAACAATAATTTTCGAGTGTATCAAGGTGGCTGTATCTAAGGGGGTTCTCATGAAGGGGTGCCCCGAAAGGGGGGCGGCCCCCCCCCCCCCAACAGAATGAAGCAAGTTTTTTAAAAAAACTTTTTTTTTGTAGATTCTATGTCTAGACAATAAACTACACCCACTCACGATGTTATCTCATCATATTTCAAAAACATTATTGCTTTGCTCCACAAAGCGTTAAAATCTAATTTTCTTCCAATCTCAAAAATAAAGATATGGAAAATACTTTAGTTACATCAAGTCAATGAAATATTTTTTTTTATGTTTTATATATTCTTTCTTTAAATATATATTTAAAAATATTTTAAAATCACTATTTAAAGATACATGAACAATTTTATTTCATTAAAGTGATTTAAATCAGTGATTTTTTTTAAAAAAATCAGTTGATTTAAATCGCGATTTAAATCAGTGATTTTTTTTAAAAAAAATCAGTTGATTTAAATCGCGATTTAAATCAGTGATTTTAATCAACTGATTTAAATCACCGCAACCCTGGGAAGGATGCATGAGGCAGAATTCCCTTTTTTCAAGAAAAGCAAAGAAAACATAAAATTTCTTTTTATTAAATGTTTTAATTAAATATCAAAGTTTAAATTAAACTTGTTCAACATACAATTTAGAAAAATATTTTATAAACCGAGATAAAATTTAAAAGTACTTTACACCATTTACACTATTAAAAAATCCATTTTGTGTAATCAATAAAAGCTGAAAATGGAAGAGCCTTTCTATCAATTTTAAAGACATTCACACTCTCACCTTCTTCAGGCATTTCACCGTAACTCTACTTATATATCTATAAAAAATTGCTTCAAATATTATATGTGCGAAAGGTTTGTTTTTCGACACCCTAACAGAGCCAAAAGAACTCACTCTCATGCACCAGTATACCAGCAAAAACGATAACAGTCCATAAAATACTAAAAAGTTTAAATCAAACTAAACCTCAGAAGAGTCACATGCAAGCAGTAGAGTTAATTGAAATGACCTCACAAATCGGAAATGGCTTTTTATCGGTACTCTATACATTTCAGCAGTTCAGCAGCTAGGCTTGTTCCAAATGGGTCACCACTGTGGTGCAAGTGGGTGCTATACATTTCAGCAGCTAGGCTTGTTCCAAATGGGTCACCACTGTGGTGCAAGTGGGTGCTATACATTTCAGCAGCTAGGCTTGTTCCAAATGGGTCACCATTGTGGTGGAAATGGGTGCTATACATTTCAGCAGCTGGGCTTGTTCCAAATGGATCACCACTGTGGTGCAAGTGGGAGTAAACACATCAGAAGGCGCTGCTGGATAATGAGAACAATTTATTTACACAAACAGCAAATTTATAATGGTATGTCCTGACGATTATATCCGTTCTGGTTAGCCCATGGACTCCGGGATACAGAAGGAGAAACATCAGTCTCTGTGTAAACAACCTGGAAAGAAAAAGAAAAAGAGAGAGAGAGTTCTCGATTGAGCTTCTCCACCTATCCCCAGTTGGCGGTATCTTCGAATTGCCACAAACCGATCCCCAATTACGGCACACCGGGTACGACGAAGACCGGCAGAATGGCTGTCAGCGCTGAGGTCCGAATCTCCTGATTCGAATCCGCTACCTGTGTATATCTTTCAAATTCTAGGCGAAATCCATCTAACGAAATTCGAATATGATAACCTAAAAAGGCAATCAAGTACATGGGTGAAATTTTTACATTCTGTTTCATCACCAGACTTATAAATCTGGGACAAATTTTGGACCGAATTCGCTGAAATCTATTTTGGTCTGGCGGAGTATTTGTTGGTCGGTCAGTTCTTGTGTGAACGTGATAAGTGCATTATGTAACAAATTACATAAATGAATTTCGGTATCTTGTCTTCGGTATCTTGTACATCTCTATCAAATCTTGGAGATTATCGGTCAGAGCAGAGGTTCCCAACCTGCGGTACGTGTACCCCTGGGGGTACTCGAAGGACCATTTAGGGGTACGGATACCAAAGCTGTTAATGGCGGAAACAAAAAACATAAGGGATTAAAATAGTTAGATAATTTTGTTTCTCCGAGAGAAATTTTGCTATTTAATTATATCACTTAAATAGTTGATTATTATGAAGGGTAATTTTTAACTATCCTTATAAATTAAAGCGAAATAATTGCAATACTGGTTTCATTTCCTTTGGCGTTGAACTAATATTATTGTAAAAATGGAATAAAATGTAAAATCAAAAATAAGTTCTGCAAATCTTAGAGCATGTAAACAATCAACAAGTAAAAATATAGCAATTTAATAAAGATAGCAAAGAAAAAGAATTTTTTTAGATAAGTCTTTTTACAAAGAAAGTAAAATTTAAAACTAGAACAAGAAAATATGTTTTAATTAGAATACGATAAAGTTAAAGTAAAATAACAAAAGCTGCAAATCTTATTAATTCAAATAATTTCACTTTTAAGATCATTTAAGCTAACCTTAACATTTTTGATAAAAACTTCTTTCCATAAACGGATGGTTGGTGGTGATGGTGGAGGAGTTGGATATGATAGTAGGGGGTACGCGAAAACAAAAAGAATATTCAATGGGTACGCGAGGGAAAAAAGTTTGGGAACCCCTGGGTCAGAGGAAAGGGATACAAAATGCCTACACTATTCTCAATGCTTAGGCCTTCTTATATAAAACGCGCCATATTCAGGGCTATCTCTTTCTTCATCGAAAGGCGGCTGAAAATTTCTTGATTTACATTTTATATTGTAACACAAATTATTTAATTATAATTTTTAATATGTTAAATGTGAAAACGTGATTAGGTCTTGCAACTAGACAGTCACCAATTTTGCAATATTACATAAACATGAATACAGCTTCATAAACTATTCATACAGAGACAATCAGTGAGAGAAAATTCTAAACTGTGTATCCGAGAAAAGTTACCTGCATTATCAGTGCTATTGTAGATAACGGCACCCTGATGCTTAATATCATAGCAGCGCATCAGATTAGATATAGGGTGTCCACAAAGGATTCCCTGATTTGAAAATGAAAAAATCGACTACGGTTATTGATAGAAGAACGAAACCTATAGTATGTCCACCTTAAAAGTCGAAAAATTCTGATAGAGAAGTTTCAGAATTAGTTACGAATGCTGCCAGCAGATGGCACTGCAAGCTGTAATCATAGTACGGAGTTGGGAAAGAGGCTATAAATAGTCTTTTGCGAACAATCTGTGCAGTCACATCACAGTCGATTCAAAATGTGCACGTTTCGCTGCACAGAGAGGGAGTGTGCCAAGAATGAAATTTTCAGTCGTTCTCTGTAGTGTGTGAGCGGAAAAGCAGGCACATGCCCTACCGATCAATCTTCAAGCTCATGCAGTGTTACAGGATTGTTCCAGAAAACACTGTATTTCCATGTGCTCCACAAGAAGTAGTCGCAGGGGTTAAGATCAGGTGAGTATGGAAGCCAATTCATGCCTTTTCTCGCAAATGTGAAATAGTTCGAAGCAATGACTCTATTCTGAAAGCTTCAAATTTAATTACCATTTAGTGCCACCATTTCTGTTGATACCCTACAGGAGTTGACTGAAAATTTCATTCTCGTATACACCATCTCTGTCCTGCGAAAGGTGCATATTTTGAACCGACTGTGATGTGACTGCAAAGATTACTTGCAAAGGACTGTTTATAGCCTTTTCGTCAGACTTCGCACTACGACTACAGCGTAGAGCGCCACCTGCTGGGAACATTTGCAACTAGTGGTGAAACTTCTTTATCAGAGTTTTTTCGGCTTTCAAAACGAACATACCATTGGTTTCATTCTTCTATCGATATCTGTTGTCGAGTTATTTAATTTTAAAAATCAGGGAGTCTTTTGTGGGACACTGTATAAATTAAAATGCATATTTTTGTTCAATTAAATAATTTTTTTAAGAAATGCTAAATAAAACACGAAATGTTCATATACGATTTATCATATTAATTCACATTTTAAATATATTACTGTATTTTTTTATTAAATGAACATATAGAATAAAAAATACTTTTTTCTATAACATAGCCGTTAAAATTAATCATGTGCACTATCAGGGGGGGGGGGTGGAAGCTGACTTCAAAATCCTATTTTGAAACGGTGCAGATATGCAAAATTCTAAGTGTTAATAAGAGAATAGGAGACTGTTCTTTCCCTTCATTTATTATATTAGGTAGGTATTTTTGCAGGACCATATGCGCTCGAACTCCTAGCTAGGGTTTTACTCTACCGCATTTCGCCATCAATTGTTCAGACGACCTTGACCATATTGTGTAAGTTAGTATAAGAAAAAATTCAGGTGATAGCAGTTCTGCTGGTTCCATATTCCATTTTTCGGAACGAATGCCAAAACCGAACAAACTTCTTTCTTTTGTCGGTCGCAGAAAATCGGTTAAAGCTGGTTACCATGGCAGCAGACTCTTTGTTGGGTGCTATTCTCATCATATTCAGATTATAATAGTGTCCTTGAGATCACTCGGTAATGAATGAAGATTATTCCGGTAAAATATTTTAATGAATCCTGCATAGTTTAGAGAGTCGCTCATAAGTCAATAGGGTTGAATTTGTTCAGACGAAAGCGTCTGTATTAGGAAGTATACGAAGGTTAATATGTCAGATACTTTTATTGTAGCATTCGGTAGTCAGTTGGATCTATCGCTACCTCATCCTTAAAAGATGCATCCATATTAAAACCAGCGGGAGTAGCCTCCCATGAATCTCCTGGAACACTTACGAAATACGGCGCGTTTTGTGTCAAGCTTCGTTGCAGAGTGAAGAAAGTCCTATACATATTGTCGCGTAGATAAAGTTAGCGTGGATGATCAATTGGATGCATCGAATGAATAGAAGGCAAAGCTCGCTAATCTCAACTCAAGACTTTATCTCCTAGAACTAAATATTACATCTGCTTATATAAAGTTGGCGAAACAGTTAATAATACAGTTACAGTTAATAAGCATAAGTAAGGGGTAATTTACATATAAGAAATTTACGTAAATGCTATTTTGCATATAAATTAAATAATCGAAATAATAATTGAAAACATAAAAGTCCAGGGATTCGAACCCGAGTCCTTTGGCATCGTAGAGCAGCGCTCTAACCATTCGACGACCGTGACACCTGCACCCACCTATTGCGTCCAAAATTTGATACAGATCCGACAAGACCCAATGCCGAATTTCATACATAATGCTTGTTAGGCTTATTTATTATGGTGTTTACATATTCACTTATAGACAGACCGACAGACAGCCAATGCTTCGGAGGATTTAATCCGAAAATTGACGCAGATCCTTAAGTCTAGCAATAAAACCATATGAAAAATTTCATACATATAGCTAGCTCACTGCACTTTCGAGTTAGCGTATTCGCTTGCAATTGGACGGGAAAACAAACTGCCCGCTAATAGATTTCTTCCAAAATTTGTTGATAATCTATAACATAATTATCACCCGAGATCGGTAACGCTCAGGAATTTTTGGCTACGTGCCAAAGAGATTCAGACAGTCTGTATACAAATTAGCATACACACCACGGGATACAGTTTGGATTCTGTGATGAATTTAATATCAAATAGGAATTATGACAGGTTTTTCAGCTGATTTTAGCAGTTTCTTTTCCTTTTTTCATTTTATGTTGATTCATCGACACCAAACTCCGTTAGCACCAAATAGAAGTTATACCAGAAAAAATTTATTTTTCCGCTTCTCGGAGATCTTTACTTTCGTTTTCGTTAAAAAGGTTCTTTCTTTTTCGTACTTAATTTTGGAATTGCATATTTATATATTTTTCAAAACGAAAGTTAGTGTCAATTGATTCATGATTTCTGTTCTTCATGCTTTTTTATTTCTTAAGCACTCTGCCAATGTGCACGATATTTTCTACTACAACTTTCGTTAATAAATCTGTGACAATCAGATCTGAGATATTGTTGGCAAGCGAAAAGCCTGTCTTAGACCGGCACAAATCTTCCAGTCTATAATAGTGATGCAAAGACTGCCTATAAAGCTTCGCCCTTCTAGCTCATTCCTTTTTTGAGTTATAGTGTTAACAAACTGACATAATTCCAAAAATGTCTTTTTAGTACTTAAGGTGGCCTGACACAGCAAAATTCCTTGGTCGAATTTTTGGCAATTACAATACTTTCTCTATCTGTCCTTCGTATAGGAGAAGGTAAAGACATGTTCATATAAAAAATGATTGAATGAAATAAATCTATCCAACCAGCCTAATTGGTTAAGACGCGATAGAAGTCCATTTCTTTCGATGAGAAACTCAACAGGTTAGCGACTCGTCTGACTTAGTTCATATAATCCCCGAACTAAATCCATAAGTAAGCAGAATTAATTTCTTGAAGTACAGTATACCCTCCATTATCCGTGCGCGGATTATCCGGTTTGCGGATTATCCGTGCACATTCCGAACTCACAAAAAAATTTAAAGAGAAACATTTTCACGCTTATCATGCATATAAAATCGATGTTGATGTTCGATCGAGAGATTTATTCCGTGAAACTAGTGAGCCGTGAAGGCGGAAGCTAAAGAATATTTTTTTCTTCCTCTACGGGAAATCTCTGCCGGTTGAATCCCTAGTTTTCCGAGAAATGAGTCATCCACTTCCTGCTAACTCATTCTCGTACGAACACGCTTCTTCCTGACACGCCATTCTTTAACTTCTTCGTCTTCTTTCACTTTCGCACGTGTTCCTTTAGTTTATCGTCAGTTAGTAGCGTGAAATTTTTACTGGTAAAAATGAGTGATGTGAAACGAAAAGGAAACGTTTTAAATGTTCAACAAAAATTAGAAATCCTTCAAAAACTTGATAATGGAGAATCAGCTAGTACTGATGCAGAAGATGCACTAAATGAGGGAAATACAATTTCTCATTCTGCTGATCTACAATCTGTGGAAATTTTCTTAGATTATATGGGACAAAGAGGATTTGATTACGGTGGCATTACTGCGGTTCGTAAAATACGTGTCGATATACGACAAGAGATGAACAAACAGCAGAAGCAAAGACGCATTACAGATTTTTTAAAGCAGTAAATGTTAAAAGGAAAATTCGTAGTTTGATGTTATACAGCATGCAAATGTAAGTAATTGTTATATTTTTGCTCTGGTGTTGATTTTTTCTTTGATAAAAAGGAGTTTTCGGATTATCCGTGTTTTTCTATTGTCCGTGCGATCTCTCCCGGTGATTAACCCGGATAATCGGGAGTGCACTGTACTTGAGATATAAACCAGTTCCATTCTAAAAGTCCCCAAGGAAAGCATGCTTTTTTAAACTGTCTTCTGTGGCTGCTTCAGCTTTCGAACAAAAATTATCCATCTTGACCTCAGTAAGTGGGTAGACTCTGACTTAGGCTAATCGAATGAAGTCGCGCTGAGATAAGAACGAACAACGACTGCCGTTAAGTCAATTATCTGCAAAGTCTTTGAAGTCTTTTGTATTTTAGGAAATTAACCCTTTTTTCACAATGTTGCTCTGTAGGGGAAAAAAATCTTAAGTTTAGTGTAACGGAAATTTTCATGAAAAAGCGCTAGCTATAAACTTCCCATTTTTTAATTTTTTTTATGATGGCACCGAAATTAACAAATATAAAAAAGTCAAAATTAGATATATTAGATTTAATTTCTTTTCTATAATTTTCAAGGGCATACACGAGTTTCAGTGAGACTTTTGATCAGTAAGAGTTTTGCTAAGCTGAAAATTAAATTATTTTTCATTCACATTATATTAATTAATATTTATTAGATTAAGCGTTTGATAACTGTAAAAATAATTGTCTGAAATGCCTTGAGCTTTTTGAGATAAAAAAATGCGAAGGCATGTAAAAAAGAATTAGAAAGCATTTATTACTTACAAAATATTTTAGGTAGTGTTCAACTCTATATGGACGTTTTCTAAGTGTCTTCGAGTTGTCACTTGGCCAATTTGTTTGTCAGCTCAGGAACTCAGGCTGGAAGACGTTTTGTGACAGCTTCTTCACAAGTGCCTCTGCCTTTTTCAAAACAGTAATTAATGATTCTAATCTCGTGCCATAATATCTGATTTCGGAAAGATAACTAAAAAGTCATACGGAGATAATTCTGGACGGTATGGATGGTGCGCCCCATAATCAATATTTTGTATTGCCAAATAATATGAAACATTGGTGTAAACATGAAGACGTGCATTAAGTAGCAACAGTAATGACTAATGTTTATTTGTCGCTTCAGTGTTTCCAAATGAATGTGGGAATTGTATTTTTCCAGTCTAGCTTAAAAGCGTAAGTTTAATTCCTTCCTAATAATATTTTCTCATTTTCCGAACAAGATCGTTTGAATAATTGTTGTGTCAGCGGAAAGATATCGGAAGATAACGATCACGCGGTCTCTTCGTGCTAATCACGTGATGCGTGGATGTAAGCTCTCCGTTAACCAAGTGTAATGTTTTAATCCGGGGAGATGGCATTTTGAAATCAAGAAGAACGTACATGCGGTAGATTGGTAAAAATAATGAGCTACGGGGGTCTCTTCCCTGTTAGCACGGCGGCGATGGGCGATGGCTGCAACTAACCTTTTAAATGTGGTGTAAGTTGATATTTAAATAAGTAACTAACAAACCCTAAATCTCTCTTGTCTAAAATGTAAATAATCACCTGTGTAAATACCTTTCTCATATTGTTGTGTTTTATAAATAAGTAATTTAGTTTTTAACTACTTTTTCTCCTCCTCTATCTTCGGTGCATTTTCCACTAGAGTGTCCATTAGATAATTTTCTACAATTTATGTTGGCTTCGGCCGAGATGAATATTTTCTACATGAATGTTCAATTGCTTAAAAATTTTATTTTTAGAAATCCGAAGAGAACTGATCATTGCATCAAAAAGTATTTTGCTACTGTATTTCAACCAAGTGTTAAAAATAAATTTACCCTCCATACAATTAGAAACTATATTCTATAAGAGCATTCATATCCTACGTAAATTCTATATTATTAATTGAGTTGACCAATTTATGTTCGTAACTATTATTTTCATGTTTTTGCTAAGATCACTTGTTTTCCCTCTTCTCTCTCATTATGTTTTTGCTAATTTTTAAACTCAGTGGAAATATCATTTATATAAATGCAGATAAAAATTCATTAAAAAAATCATTAAAATTTCATAAATTTTATTTTAATGAATAATTCTGTGGGATGAATTTTATGGAGTACTCTCCTTTATATTTAACAGGAAAAAAAACAAAACTCAAGATGATTTCATTTTAACAGTCATGCCTGTATCCTAGCTGCCCATCCTTCTATTCTACCTGTATTTTTAAATGCTCTCATTTTGTATTAAAGGTACAGCAGAACCTCAATTATCCGAGCTCTATGGGATCTCGGATAATCGAAAACTCGGTTAATAGATACTACATTTTAACTTTAAGATACTTCTTTTCCTTCCACAATGTTATCCAAATTTGTTTATTTTGAAATTATAAAAATAAGTCCCCAAGTACTACTACGTATTAACATTTTAGCAAACGCTTTTGTTAGTTATCAGTTTTTGAATCAGTTTTGATAACAGTATTCGTTAATGTTACTGATTTTCGCTGCTTCCTTTTCATTTCCCCGACGATTCTTTAAGAATGTTCTCGAACGAATATTTACCGCCGCTCAACGATGCCAACCTTTTCGACACACTTACAGTGCTGTTTCTTCATGAAAATGCAGGGAAGTTGCTCATTTTACAATTGAGGTGAGTAAGAATAAAACTGTACCCTCTAATTCAGGATTATTCAAAAAGAAGAAGCAGATTAAAAATATTAATTCCTAATTGAACGACAATAGACAGAAACACAGACGATACATCAATGGATACCCAAATAGCAAAGAATGCTTGTCTAAAAGGTTCTGGAAACCTTGTCGTCGGCAAGGGTAAAGGGTTGTCACAAAGGTTTCCATGGCAAGGGTTGAACCTTTCGGCAAGGTAGCGGAAAGGTCCGCTAGTCAACAAGAAACAAGGTTTTCTATAACGTTTTTAGTAACATTTCCCCAAGCTTTTTATTACCAGCTTCTTTCAGGCCTTTGAAAAGGTTGTTAAGAGCTCTCCTTCGGTGGACAAAATAGAACACCTTTCCCCCCTCCGAAGCTGTACTCCTACAGAGGGGTCCACAACCCCCTTTTTGTCCCCCTTCTTCTCTGATGTCATCTTAGTCCAACTCAGAGTTATCTTGAAAGTCAATTAATTAGATCAATTAGGAATCTTAATTAATCAAATATTTATTATTGATTTCAATTAATTTAATTTTTAAGTGAACTTACTTGTACGATTTCGTTGTAGATTGTGACAAAATTTCACATTCCTCCGAGCCGGGGATCGAATCCGGGTTCATAGACTTGGAAGACAAACGCAATAACCAGTATACCGGATGGGGCTACACACGATGGGACAGGTGGTTCATAAGAAGCTTTCCCACGTCGATTTTGCAGGAATGGTTTCCGAAACGGTTTGTGCGGAAATGCTTTCGCGGACTTGTCGTTCAAACCTTGTCGGTGAGGTAGTTCATAAAAAGCTTTCCTACGTAAACCTTGCGGCAATGGTTTCCGAAACAGTTTGCGCGGAAATGCTTTCGCGCACAGCGTATGGAAAGTGAAATGGCAACCTTTCCGCAACCTTCTTTGCTATCTGGGTAGATGCAAGTTTATTTTATGCATTCAACATGAGCTCCATTGGCGACACACGTCGAATCGGCAGTCCATTCCTTGCCACACATGAAGTAATTGGCCCCTGGTTACTGAGCTCACTGCTGTAACAATTCGATCTCGGAAATCTTGAAGAATATCAGGCCTAGGTGGTACATACAAGGTGTCTTTTGAGTATCCCCACAGATAAAAATCGCAAGAGGTAAGAATGGTCCCATTCAGATACTGCCGCACCTCGTGGTTAAAGTGAAGGGGGACACCGTCTTGCATGAAGATAAAATCATATATGCGGTATATGCGGCCCTGGTGCACGTTAAATCCGACCTCGTGCGCTAAACAGCCACCCACTGGTGTGGTGCGGAAGTTTGGAGTGGGGTTGCCAATTCAGATGTCGACCTCGTCATCTAACAGCGGTTTAAAAGTTTGAGGTCCGTTTCAGAAAAGCCTCCGTGTTGCTTCAGAACATTAACATAAGTAAGCTAAATATTTAACACTCTGACTCCTAAGCCGCCCGTAACCGGCCATGCAACTTCTATACTAGTGGGGCGAATTTCGGCCGGTTGCTTTTCTGAAAGAAGGGAGAAGGCAGTTGGGCGAGTGGTCATTCATAAGAAGAAAAGGATATAAGAGATGAAAGGCCTGCCATTCGTATCTCCCACCCCCCGTAGTGAGGAGAAAAGGGGGAACGGGGCGGACGAATCCATTCCACAGATCAATTAGTAAGCAAACCTCCGTATACAACTGTACTCAGATTTTGAGAACTCTTAGTAGTCAGAGGGTTAAAGTGCAGGGTGTACTCAAATAAAGTAACACATTTCAAAAAAAAGTGTTGGAACTACAATTTTTTTTAAAAAAATGAGAGCGCATCTCAAAAAGTTTCTTTTAGACAGGTAACATGCTATTTCAGTGGTCTAGGGGGACGTAAATTACTGGAAATCAAAAGTTTGTTTAGAGTCATTATCTAAGAAAATATTAAAACTGGAAGAAAAATAAAAGCATGTATTTCATGGAATTTTACGCTTTTTAATTTGTTAGTTCACATGTATTGTGGAAACTGAAGAGTTTTCGCGATATTCAAGAAAAACTGAAAAAAGAAACCAGAAAACACGCATCGACTTCTGTTGATCGGTAGCCATTGCGTACGGAATTTTCTCGCCGTAACAAATTTAGAATGGTGTAACGCCGCGTTACATATCTAAAAAAAACTTTTTAAGATGCGCTCTTATTTTCAAAAAACGTAGTTCCAACACTATTGGGTTTTTCATTAATTTTTGAAATGTGTCACGTCATTTGTGTACACCCTGTATAAAAGAACATAAGCTTTTAAAAAATTATCTTGTTCAGTAGGTATTAATGAAAGCGATCAATAAAACGTACTGTTACAAAATAATTTTCAAAAGTGCGCGGATCGACCCGAAGTAGCCCTTGTGAGGCTTCAAAACGGAATGTTAAAATGACTACAGTGACCTCTAACTTATACGCGCTCTCTTTTATGCGCGTTTTTTTCGCGGTCCCGGCCAGGGATATAGGAAAACAATGATAACTCTTATTCATTTATGCGCCGCAATAAAAAAGCACTTCTCACTTATGCGCGTCGCAAAAATTTTATTAGTTCAAAAAGTTTTTTTTTCCAGCAAAACAAAAAAACCTTTTTGTTCTGCTTCTAGGAATGCATTCCCTCGCCCTTCCTCTATTCTTCAGATTCCAGGAACACATTCCTCTAATTTATACACAGGGGTGTACGAGGGGGTTCGTGTGATTGACGTCAATAAAAGTCGCATTTATACAGCAGATAATTAGAGAGGTTAGTATTTTATGTACCACGTGGCATGGATCGCTAACGAAAGAACCATCTTTGGAGTTTTGGTTTTGGTTAGATGGTTACGTTTTAAAATGGCAAAAAGAACGAAATTGTCGCTTTTTAAAAAAATGGATGTTATTAAAAAATTCGAAGATCCTTGCACCTCGAAAAAAGTTTTAGCGGAGCATTTTAATGTCCCAAAATCGATAATGAGAGCGATTTTTAAAAAATCGGGAGCATTTCCATTTTCTTTGTGTTCTTAAAAAAGAATTAACGGAAATTATACACGTATTCGCATTTTGAAACACCTTATTTACATTTTTCAATAGTATATACATAGTATTAATTAACAATAGATGTACACTGTATTGATGTTTCACTTTTAAGCTCCCTTTTGTGGTTTTTCACTTATGCGCGTTTTTTTCGCTGTCCCCTGCGCCCGCTCATAAGTGAGAGATAACTGTAATTTAATTCGCATCGTGAAAATGGGCTCCAATGCCAATTTTGATACCCTTTTCTGAAAATTTCGTTGACTTAATTAATAAATGGAAACAAAGATCGATTATCTGGAAACGGTTCGGAGACGCCCGGATAATCAAAGCTCTACTCTAATAGATCACATATTAAATATGTGCTCGGTGTTTTTTTGCTTGGTTTGTTACTGCATTTTTAAAAATATCCATTGAACTTGTTTTGATTCGTACCTCAACCTATATTAAAGTATTCAGTAAAGAATTATGTGTTCATTGAATCGAAAACAGCTATTTATGGGAAACTCTGAAAGACTTTTTGTTTATTTCTTTTACAGATGCCAGCCTTTATGCCCATTATGTCTTCAGAACTTTCGATCAGAACAAAAATGGAGCCATCACATTCAAAGTAAGAAATCCACCTCTTATGTTAGATTAAAAGAAAGATTAGTTGGCTGCCGATAAAAGTTCTCAATTCTTGAGTAGCACTAGAAAAAAAGATTTTCTGACTCATATTCTCCAAGGAATTTCTAGAAGTGAAGGAGAATCTCCTTCTATAGATATCCACATAATGCAGCGCCTGGTTTCTAGGACCGTGATGGAGAAATAATATAATAAGAAAGCTTTACTTTCAGTTTTAGGAGCTCTTTTTTAAAAGTTAAATATAATAAATTAATAAAAAATACTTCTTAAAAATAAACATTTATCAGTGTACTTAAAATATAATTTTTTTTATTTTAGCTATTTCCTACTTTTAGTCTTTAATTTAGTTTTTTTTTTTTTAGTTTTAGTTATATTAA
>BGPR01028957.1:0-19594 GCA_013235015.1 Araneus ventricosus | reverse complement strand
CTTCGCGTGGTCATTGTTTCTCGCCATCTAAAATATTTGGCCAAAAAAATAATAAAAACTTTCTGATTTATCCTAGATATATTTTTGCGTTATTTTGCTTCATTCTAACATAAAAAGAAAGAAATATCGACTTCAATTTGGATCTTTAGCCCTAGAGAACTCGCGCCTCTTTAGCGAACGCTAAGACGCGCGGGGGTCATAAAATGACCCCGAACTAAAATTCAATCCTGCGCTGTTAAAATCATTATAATTTTAGTTGGAAAAATAACGCTTTTGATTTTTATACATTACGAATACTTCATTATTATCCACTAATAAAGCACTGATTTCTAGAGGTTCATTTTTCGCGCATATCTTTCACATCAAAAGTGTGGTGCGCATTTCTCGATAAATATATTTGTTCATTCTGCATTTCAATGTATCATGTTATCGTTGATGAATAATTCCCAACTCTTCACAGGGCTTTTCAAAACTTTCGCTGGACCTTCTGTTCCAGGTAAGCGCAACACAATATTATGACAACAAATATTCTGCCTACATTTTTTTTCACCACTTATGCTCTCTTCTGATGAAACAATTCCAAGTTTTTTACATCTTCATTTCTTGAATCTCCGACCTCTTCCGATTCCTTATCATGTTCCCAGAAGCATTTATGATCTGAAAAAGTCTCCTCTAAAACATCATCAGGTCCATTGCCAAAGTCTGGATCTTCATCAGTTTCATCTTCAGAAAGAAGTTTACGAAACGCTCCATTTCATTTTCTTATGAAGTCAGCATTGTGAGAAACAGTTAAATACTTCAATTCAGCAAGGAGAATAACGAGCTGACCGCATCAGCTAAGTTTAATAACTGGTCTGTGGAACAAACGGAAAGACGCGTGGGGTCATTTAATAACCCCAGTAACTGACCAAACATGTATTAGGGGACGAAACATTCCGCGAATACTTTCTAAATACTAATAAAAGGCAGAGGGTTGTGACTAAGGGGTCTATTCTGGTACCCCCGGTTGGGTTGGGTTCCGTTGTTAACGTGCGGAACCCAGCCCAACTCCGAACCTTACCGGGGGTACCAGAATAGACCCCTAATTCAACTACTGATAAGAAAGAAATGAATAAGTGGCTACTTTTCTAGGAATCTGAGTTTTCCTAGGTCTTGGGGTCATAAAATGACCTTTTTGCGTCCCTCCGGGTTAACAGTATGAACCAGAAAACAATTTAAGTATTGTATGTTCTCGGGTTCCAAAACTCTATGCGCTTTTGCGCATGCGCCAGTCGGAGTAATTTTCACCAAAATAGGGGGAAAGTGAAAAATGGAAGGGGAGATGATTAAATTTTACTTAGCGTGGTCTAACAACGAACTCCGGAAATGCGTTCATCTTACTCCTTCCGGAGTAAAATCTTCCAAAAGTGCTAGTCTCTGGATATTGAAACGAACAATAGTCGATAGTTTTTCCGGTACTCTCAAGATAGGCATTTGTTTTCAAACATTGCCTCGCTTAATTCATCCTTCTTTCTCTAATAGTTTTTAAGTTATCGTGTTCACAGACACACGGACAGGTAGACATAAATCCAAAATTTTGTTCTCCGGACTCGGGGTGGTCGGAAACGTGGACATTCATCAAAATCTTGAGTTCGAATTTTTTGACGATTACAATACCTTCTCTTTGCATAATACTTCGTATACGAGAAAGTAAAAAGAGAGAAAACCAGCGGGAGTGGCCTTCCCTAAACTTTCCCGTATACTTCTCAAACATTTGGCATTTCCCTTCCCCCTGAGTAGATAAAAAATTCAAACCTACTGCAATCCAGAATGCAATGGCTATCAGAAGGCTTTTCATTGTAGATTATAGTGATAGAAAAATATTTAGGTGAAGAATCATATTCAAAGAGATGCGTATATATTAAAACTTAGCAATATTTAATTTCTATCAAACTCTAGCAATGCAAGCTCCGCTCCGCAAGCTCTGCGTGCGGAGGAGAAAGCAGGGGAAAATTTAAATAAAATAAAAATTTTAAAAGACCACATTTTTAAAACGGACTAAAAAGTATAAAATAATTTCTTCTAGCCTATGCATACAGATTTTAAACGAAAAACGTAGGGCTCATGCAATAGATAATTGATGCATAAGTAGTTTATTTCACTCACTAACAATTTTTTTGCAGTGGAAATTATATGAACTGTTGTGCGAGTTTTCTCAACGACAGGTACTCCCTACACTCCTTACTATTAAATATTGTATGCGCCCACGTTTTTCGCTTTAAATCTGTATGGGGTTATAAATCTGTATGGGACTAGAAGAAATTATTTTTTACTTTTTAGTCCGTTTTAAAAACGTGGTATATTAAAATTTTTATTTTATTTAAATAATTATTTTCTGCTTTTTAGTCTTCTGTGTGTGAAATTTTGCAATCGATTTTAACCATCTTGATGAGATTATGATGGAGACATGTGGCAAATGTCAGGTTTATTTCAGTTTCTCTTCACCTGATCATAAATAGAAAATTGTTATTTTCCTGAAAAATTAATTACTTGACGCAGAAACCTTCGTGAAAACAACTAGCACCCGAACAGCATTTTATTTCTCCCCCCCCCTCTGGAATTTCACGGCAAACAAATTATTGTCACTCTGGTATAGCACACCCTCTCCTCCGAACCTCAATCCACTCTTCGATGTTCCCCCACTATTCGCCACGCAATTTCTTGGAATCCTACAAACTCGAGATTCCCCTTCCACGCTACTCACGAGTGACGCCTGGACAGCGCCATCTATCGAAGCTCTGGGTCAGTAAAACACAAAATATGAAATAAAAAATTAACAGACAAACAGACAGACAAGAAAGCGAGTTAATATTGCATTGTCATCTAGTTCTGAGCTATATTTAAAGTTTCAAGTCTCCAGCTCATCGGGAAGTTAGTTTAAAATTCATAGCAAAATTTGTACCGAACAGACAGACAGATAGACAGAGAGACAGACAGACAAGAAAGCGAGTTAATAAAAACATGGTAATAACCTTGTTCATTATCGCTGAGTAGCTCGCGCATGCGCAGAGGTTGTTTCCAGTACGCTAGTAAAACAAGGACAAAATTACGTAATCCTTCCGCGTGCACAGAGATTGCTACTAAGTACGCATGGATATGGAGAATCGGATTAGAAATATTAATTATGCATTTTGAACACCTTTTTCTTAACCGATTGAAACGAAATTTTGGCGCAGATCTATAATTAATGTTAGCTACCATCATACCAATTTTTATATATCTAAGCAAAAGGGTTTAGGAGATATAATTTTTACAATTATGCGATTATACAGTCCGACAGACAGTCAACCCTTCGACGGATTTCGTCCAAACTTTGATACAGACCTACATTCATGATGATAAAACTGTGTACCAAATTTTATCGATCTAGCTATTCAAGTTTTTGAGTTATAGTGTTCACATGAACGCGGACAGACACACTTCCCTTAAACGGATTTTGTCCAAAATTTGATAGAAGCCTACAAATTATGTGTAAAGATCACATACCAAATTTTATCGCTGTATCTCTAATAGTTTTCGAGTTATCGTGTTCACAGACATACAGACATAATTCCAAAATTGTGTTTTTCGGACTGAGGGAGGTCTAAAACGTGGAGATTCGTCAAAATCTCGAGTTCGAACTTTTTTACGATTACAATACTTTCTCTTTGTATACTTCGTATACGAGAAAGTAAAAAGGATCACTTTACATGTAACAATCGACCCACGAATCCTAAAAGAAGATCACTGAATCCCCTTCCCTTTGAAAGCGGGTGATAATTCTCACAAATAGCCGAGGTCTAAAGGCCAATAACCTCCAGCAGAAGCACCTAGAGAAGCCAAAAAATTCCGCTGATCGCCAAATCTCTGTCTTTGGCGGCTTCTTGATTGTGTCGATAAATTAAGGTGAGAAAGTGTTCCATGGAATTGCGTCTAGTTGCAGTATTTGGCGTCACGGGAAAAATAGCGACGTCCTTGCCACATTAGCTAATTCTGCAGTTAGGAAACGGCTTCCTTCCTAAGTCAGCAGTCTTTTCTGAAAATGAATGTGAAAAGTAAATTATGCAGGGTAATTACAAAATAATTAGGTTTGTGCTCACTGTACATAAAAAAGTATTTCGGAAATGAAATAAAAGATACCACATAGAAAACAGAATTATTTCAAATTTCTTTTCAAATAGTTATAAATCGTCGCAGCAAAATTAAATTCCTTTTCAAGTTCCTTTCAATAAAAAGAAACACATTTTTTTGTTGCCAAACTCAGAAAGATAACTTTAAAAGAAGATAAAAAGAATAATGTAAAATCGTCTGCTATTGACGCTAAATTATATTTAATTAAAACAAAGATAATACTATATGTAGAGATGACTTATAAAATTATCTGCCAGAGAAAAAGCAAAAGAGAAAAAAATAAATAAAATACAATTAAAATATACATAAAATGGTTGTTAAGAGCGAAATATTACACGTTCCACTACACTATCTGTTTATGTTAGAACAGAAAATGAATGGGAAAAGTAAATTATGCATGGTAATTACAAAATAATTAGGTTTATGTTCACTATACTTCAAAAAGTATTACGGCAATTAAATAAACGATACCTCATAGAAAACAGATATATTTCAAATTTCTTTTCAAATGGTTACAAATCGTCACAGAAAAATTAAATTCCTTTTCGTGTTCCTTTCAATAAAAAGAAGCTTGTAGTATTATTATTGAGGACACAAATGACGAAGCAATAATTTATCTCAAATTTGTTATTACAACTTACTTCTCTTTTCTGAAAACACTTCATTCTATATTTTATTTTTAACACTATTTCTTTTGGTGCCAAATTCAGAAGATAACTTTAAAAGAAGACAAAAAGAATAACGTGAAATCGTCTGCTACTGACGCTAAATTATATTTAATTAAAACAAAGATAATACTGTGTGTAGAGATGCCTTATAGAAACTTCTGCCAGAAAAAAGGCAAAAGAGAAAAAATAAACAAAATACAACTGGAATACACATAAAATGCTTATTAAGAGTGAAATATTACATGTGCCACTGCATTATCTGCAAGAACTCAAAGGATATTTAAGTTTAAATTTAGTTTTTAAATAAAACACACACGGTATATTAAGCGCAAATAAAAGATTAACTATCTAAAAGTGTATGAAGTGACCATAAAAAAATTACTTGGCCTCAGCAAAAGATAGTAGCTAATGCTAAACTAATAAAAACTATTTTTTCCGCAATTGAAACTCAGTGGTATTTGCAGGTGAATTACGATTTGATATTATTACGAAAGCTGTCTAGTTGCTTTCCTGATATTCTAACCTTAGGGCAAGGAAGAGATTTTCACAGAGGTTTTACTAGGAGTCAAGCACTCGAGACTTAGATATATTCGTTGCAAAAATACCCAGAAAATCTCATTGGCCTATTGAAGGATTTGGAGAATGGAAGCAGCGAATTTTGATGGAGACCAAAAATAGGATTAACAATGATAAAAGCAAAAGTATTAATAGAAGTATTTTCTTCAACAAACATCTTAAAAAAAGAAATTGGTAATTCAAAAAGTAAATTCACTGTTACCACAGCTGACAAAGCAGGGAATAATTTTTGCATAATGTGTTAAATTCCTATTTAGAGAAATTATTCTTAATGAATATAATTCAAATGAAATATATCAGCTAATTAAATTTGGCAAAAAAGAATTGGATAAGAGAATGTTAGCCCATGCTAAGAAACCTAAAATCAAGACCATTAATTTTATTTATCCTTACTTTTTCCCAACTATTAAATTTCATAAAAATCCGTTAAAATTCAGATTTGTTACTTATAGCACTGGCAGTTATAATTATCATTTTATTAAAATTTTCTTTAAAATTCCTAAAATTATTCTTAATAAAATTAAAGAAGAAGTGAACTTCATTATTGATAGTATCATTAAAATTTTGAATTTTCTTAAAGAAAATAAAATATATAATATTAACACATTTGATTTTGAAAATCTATTTACTAGCCTCCCACAGAAAAATTAATTGAAGCCTGCTCAAATGTATATGATTTATACCTTAATACTGATATAATAAATAAAAATAAATATTAATAATAGATAAAATGTGCAATGTTAATATTTGTGAAAATTATCTCTTTAATGGAATTGACTATTATAAGCATTCCTATGGGTTGTTGTTTTTCTAGTGCATTGGCTAATATATTTCTTCATTCATTCGAGAGAGAACTTATTAAAAATACGGTTATCGTTTCATTAATGACCTGATTGTGTTAAATTTTAATGATTTTGAATCAATATTAAATTGCTATCCAGAAGAGCTTAAATTAAACAAAACTAATAATGAAATTAACAAATGCAATTTTTTGGATTTGGTAATTGAAATTTTGGATTCAGGTGTATCTATTGGCATCTGTGATAAAAGAAGAGACTTTAATTTCAAAGCTATTACACTTTGTGACTTTCAGACTAACTTTCTGAACTTTAAAATTCTTAAAAACACCATTTACTCTCAAATTAACAGAATAAAAAACATTTGTTATAACTATTCGACTTTAGTCACAGCTTTAGATAATTTAAATAATTTAAAAGATAACGGCTACCCAAGTAATTTCTTTAAATTTAATAACTAAAAAAGGATAAAAGAGCATCCAAATTCATGTTAATTTGGTTCGAATTTTTCTCAATAGATGGCGCTAGGTTTTCTAACTTCTAAACTTAATATGCTTTGTTTCTGGTACATTCCGAAGGCGTCACTCTTACTGGTATATTGGCAGAAGGTAATTTTACTTTCTTTTTTCTCTCTATTGGATTTGTTAAAAAAAACTCTATGAAGTTTTCTTATTTAAGAAAGGTTTTCTTCTTTATTTCAATTACTGGATAGATTCAGGCCACAGAGGGAATATTATTTGACTATTTTGTTATTCCTTTGACAGAAACTTTATCCATGTTAGAACTCCGATGGTGAGTGGCACTTTCAAAAAGTTCGCCATTCGAGTTCCCTTCCATTTTTTTAAATTTTATTTATTTTATCTTAATTAATGATTTGTTTATTTGATTGTTCTTAATGGTTGGTTAACTTCAGACAATATTGATAGCTTACGGATGCTGCTGCGTTGAGCATGAAAAAGGTATATTGATTTATCGCTATTGTTCTTCTTTTTTCTGTATTTTTTGTAATAAATTTCATCTCTCAGGAATATATTAAAGTTGAGGTTGGTTTAGTTGTATTAATTTCCCTTTCACAAACAACTGATTAGAGCTATATTAGAACTGACCATCGTATTTCTTAGGTATCGTAAGCACGAGTCGTCAACCCAGTTAGAACTTTCCACCACCATATCCTGTTTTAGAAGCTTTTGACCTTTCACATCAGGTTAGCATTGAGGTCCAGCATCATGGCAGGAATTTACAGCGAAATCTGGTTTTCCCCTTTTTTCAAATTATCTACATTTTTAAGCCTTATTTTGCAGAATAGAATGGAAGATACAAAGATATCCACTTATTTAATTATTTTACAATTTTTAGAAATTCACCATAACGTTATGTTTTGCGTTATGATAAAACATACTAACGACAACCCATACTAAAAGCAAAAGTCCTAATTTCTGTTTTTTTTATTTATCGATCCTTTTGTTTCCAGAAGCTCTCAAATATATACTATATTTAGTAAATGCACGAAAATAATGAAATATCAATCACTTTTACTAATTGAACAATTTTTGAAATGTTTAATGAATTAACCAAATTCACAGCTGTTCTGCTAATTCAGGTCAACTCTCCCCAAAATGGAGACTTAAGAGAAAAAAATTCTTGGCTTTTCTTTCCAAACATTTGATTATTCCATTAAGTAAAGCTCTATCACAATTTCCAAAATGCCTGAAAGAAGAGTAGAGATAGTTACTTAAAGCAACCTTTTCTTTGGTGAAAACTTGAAATGCGATATATCAAGCTGTTGCCAAAATTTTGGAAAATTGTTTTAAATATAGTTCTTACATCAAACTTTGAAACATGTGGATTGCAGCTCAATAGACGAATATAAGTGGAATTAATTGTTAAACTGAAGTTAATTCTAAAAACTTTGTTGTTGATAAAATTTGAAATATAGTCTTGGTTTTCACAATACCTAAATATATTGCAGTGACTACAAGATACAAACATATAGCAAGTTTGATTCACATATGTGAACTGTCAGTAACTAAATATGCAATAGAGATAAATCTTCTTTATCAGCCATTGGATGAAATTATCCCCAAGGCGTCAGAGCTGAGATAGCAATTTTAGTTTGCTACGACTTAGCCACAAATTTATGACAAGGTGCAAGTTGCACAGTTAACAAAGCTTCAGTCTGTGGAACGAACTTGCAGCAAGCTTGCCACCAAGCTTGCCTTAATACAAATTATAGCAAAACAAGAGTACCAAGACCCAGCCGGATGGGACTCGCGACCTACAGCTGATAGCCAGACGTCATTACCACTCAGCCAGCTCACTACGGAGGAGAAGATAGAATTTCTTCAATACATCGTTCGTTCGATTCGTTCATTCGGATCATTTATTTTAAACTATTTTCTTGATTTCATTAATTTTGAGTTGAGAATGACGATTTGAAGTCAAAGAGAGCGATTTTCGCTTAATAACTACTTTTGCTAGTAGAATAAATTATGAAATTGATTTAAAGTATTACTTTAAAATGGGACAAAATGTATAAGTTATTATTTTTCAACATTGGCTGTTTTGGTTTAATTTGACATAAATGTTAAAATTTCAACATTAAGAAAAAGGCGATATAGTTTTCTTTAAAGTAAAATCTTTTAGTAAAAAGATGGAAAATGTTTCAAATTTTTTTTTGTAAAAAAGTTAGTTTTTTTACAAATTATCATTGATTTATTGAATTAATAAAAAGAAGGACGGTCTAGGAGATGCTATTAAAATCGAATGTTTTTTTTAAACAGAGACAAAGATAATTATCTCTTTGTGCTATCTTTGCATCAAGCTTGTTTTGCAAATTTGCATTGTTAAGGAGGTGGCGCTATTTGTCATGGTGAACTTGCAGCAGACTTGCAATGCAAGGAAGGTGGCGCTAGTTGTCATGGCGAATTTGCTACAAGTTCGCTTCAAATTTGTTATGGCAAGCTAATATCAAGTCAAAATCAAACTTGCTGCAAACTTACGTGCTATCTGGGAAGTACTTATATCCGCTGAAATAATTTTGTTGGAACTTCGCATACGGTTTTGAATTGAATTGGTTAAGAATACTGTAACGGTAAATAAAGCCTGATTAACATAATCTTGGTCGGATAGGTGTTAATGGTTCAAATACATTTGCAACTTCTGGAGCCTACATCGAAGTCAAGTTAACTTTACAGCATGGATAGAGATGAGATTTACTAATCTAGTCGCTGAGGTAGCCGGTACATAAAACGATTGACACTCAAGTGCTTCATATTAACTAGTACGATACTACACTACTCAGCTCCTCAACCTATCATGTCTGTATTCCACATATATCAGAAGTACTCCATAGTGAGAAACCACAGAGATTGTGACAAAGTCAAGCAAGACTACTCGATAACAAAATAACAAATTTAATAAAACAACAACTAAATTAAAATCCTAAATAAAATCATAAAATCATTATACTGCTAGCTATCAAATGATACAAAAAGAAGAAGAATGAACAGCAGCAATCAGTCCTTAAATACTGCAACAGGCTCGTCGCTATTGGTCGATGGGTGACATCACAAAGAGGGCGTATCCGATCTGAATGTAATTACAATTCAGGATATTGCCAGATGCCACGATGATGCCACACATTTTACAAATGGACTGATTAGCAGGAAGTTTTATTACCATATTTCTTCTTGGAGAATTTTTGATTGAATTTGGTTCACATCTTTACTCAATGTGCAGAAGGTCATGAATGAAAAATTCCATTAACTAGGTCATTCCGCGCAGAGCATCTACGTTCGATTATACTCATACCATAATTTTCTTGTCGCTTATAGAGCCAAACTGGCGATTCAGCGCTCCAAGAAAATGCGCCAAGACAAAAAAAGGCGCCAATTGGTGTGCGCATAACAGAAAAGTAGCCATATAGAAGGTTCATAATAATAAGTTCCATGACGTTTACCTCAATTTGTGAATTGCCACGATCTAATCTTCGCTGATTTAAACTATTTTGACGCTGATCTGAACGTTCTCTGGCTCATCTAAGCCCATCTGCTTCATTTCTAACTGATCGTTTTTGAAAGATTTCATCCAAAGTTTCATTATATTGTAAGAAATATTGTGAATTCTTCATTTTAAACTAATTTTGTTTGAGTAAAAGTTATACACCAGAAGAAATATAGTAGAAGGCTATGACTAAGAAGTTATGCCTAACATGGCTCCCGGTTTTGTTCTCTAAAAGAAATATTCTTTGCCATCGACAAAAGAGAAATTAACTTCTTTTCTGTGCCACGTAACTTAGCGTTCTATATACATAGATAAAACAATCCACTTTCGGTATCCCTTCATATCGCCAACGGTTGCTAAGTCGCCATTGCCAAAAAACAAGATGGCTGCTAAGTCACATGATTTGGTAAGCAGAGAAAACATATCTTATGAAAGTTTGGAAAGAAAAAGAACTCTAGGAATTATCTATAAAAATGAAAATTCATTTCAACTTTAAGCAATTAATCTTTAATTACGATTGGTTCACTGCATTGCTTACCTCAGCAGCCATCTTACATTTTGGCAACTTCAGTGGCGGCTCGTCAACTCAGAAACAAGCATTGTTACAGAAGTTTTATATACCTAAGTTGTAGGAAATTTTGTGCTGATTATTTTGGTATATAATGATGATGTACTAAAAATTGATAGTTTTTGAGTTATAAGCAAAAAACTGGGAAAATGTTTTTCATGTTTTATGGCTATAACCAAAATAAGCAGTTTCGGTGGCAAACCTCAGATTCGTAATCAGCACCCTGAAATAGCATAAATAAGCGAAAAATTACGACTCCTCCAGAATTTGATTTAAAAAACTACTTAACGACCGAAAAAAGCGCGAAATGAAGAAGTCGCGCCGAGTGAGAGATATCTGGGTTCTAATTTCAATGGGATAAAGGGTTGCTTTTTTCTTCCAACTGAGAGCTCCGAGTCGCTCAATACGCGCACTTTTAAGCCTAGAAGGGGCAAAACTCTATTCAGCTCTGGTCTGTCTCTCTCTTAATTCTTGATTGATTTTCCGTCTACTTTTAACGACTTTTATTACTTTTTTGACATTTTCGATTACCATTGAACTTTTAAAGTGTAAAAGTAAGTCAATAGAATGAAAACGAAAATACAAGCTTCTAAAATAATTTCAGGGAGGTCTGCAGCTCTGCAGCCCTAATGGACGGGCAGTCACTGGGTGACTTGGCATCGGTTGGCGAAATAGCGGGTTACCGACCGAATAGCGGGATAGTGGATTCCAAGCAAATGGAATTTTTGACATACGAGCTTTATCTTGGTACCTTTTGCAACTTGAATTACCTGTCTTTCAATTAGTGGCGAATCCAGGATTTTGGTCTGGGGGTTAGCTGATTTCATAAAAATTCTGAATCGTCGTGACCTCATGGCTTATGTAAATCAAAAGACTATATATATACTTTATAAGAATATACTTTAATATAAAAGAAATATACTTTAATCTTTTTAATATTTTTAATAATACTTTAATAATATTAAGAATAATACTTTAAAGAAATATATTTTTTAATATAATTAATATAATAAATAATCTTTAATAATAAAAAAAATATACTTTACTCATAAAATATAAAGAGTAAAAATCAAATAAAAATATGAAATTAAAAAGCTAAAAAAATATTACAATGTTTCAGAAGCGTGCGAGATGCTGCTGCAAACTTAAAACCAAAGGCAGACAAAACATTTTATTTCGGCAGTAAAATCAAAGAAATTTAGTTTGAAAAACTATAGCAAAAGAATAAAAGAATCCAGCCAAGCAGACGTTTTCAAGGGTTATATGCTGTCACAGGTTCAAAAAATGGGAATTTTTTCTGTAAGAAGCTTGACTTTCGTCAAAGGAAGCTTCTGTTAACCCGAAAGATCCCAAGAGAAGAGAAAGACATAAGTAAGGATTGACCACAATTTTTTATACATCAGAACAAAAACTCCAATAAAATTTATTTAAAAATGATTTAAAGAATGTAAATCACTAGCCATCGAGCAATAAAATGCCGTCATAATAACGAAACATTAATCAAAGAAAAAAAATATTCAACTTACCTTCAGCGAGAAGAGGACAAAAAGGCACTAGAAGACTAAGACCAGTATTTCTAATAAGAATCACGAAGGGCAATACAATACTTTCGGTAATTCAATAAAAGCACAATGAAATAATTACCGAAACATGTTTTCGGACGCATTAACGCTATGAGTACGATTGAAATAACTACAAAAGCGGAGAAATTTTCGAGCCTGTTTAGCCGGAAACCTCTTTTGTCCAATTTTATTTTTATTATTTTTTGTTTTTTGAAAAAGAGAATAAGAACAAATAGGTGTAATGATTTTTTTAAAAAATGCGGAATTCTGGCTTAGATCTGGGGGGTTGCAGCCCAATAGCACCCCCCTGGAATCGCCACAGCTTTCAATGATAAACTGAAAATGTTTCAGAGCTAAGATGCAGAATTATTCGTAAATTATTCTATTAAAATTTGAAGTAAAATGATATTCATATATAAAACAATATGTTATTGGCATAAAATTGTTCCTTTCCCTTTTTCCCATTAAATTTTATTAAGTTCAAGACTGGATACCATCATTTTCTCCGCAAATGTATTATAACCTTTGTTTTTGCTTTCTCGTATACGAAGTATACAAAGAGAAAAAATTGTAATCGTCAAAAAAAAAAATCGAACTCGAGATTTTGACGAATCTCCACGTTTTAGTCCTCCCCTAGTCCGAAAAACACAGTTTTGGAATTATGTCTGTCTGTCTCTGTACACGATAACTCAAAAACGGTTTCGGCTAGAGAGATGAAATTTGGTATGTGATCTTTACATATAATTTGTAGGTTTCTTTCAAAGTTTAGAGAAATTCCGTCCATGGGAAGTCTGTCTGCCTGTTCGTGTTCATGTGAACACGATAACTCGTAAACTTAAGAAGCTAGATGGATAGAATGTGTTACACATTTTTATCATCAGGAATATAGGTGCGTATCAAATATTGGACCAAATCCGTCAAAGGGCTGACTGTCTGTCGGTCTCTATAATCGAATACCTGTGAAAATGATAATTGCTAAATGACTTAGATAAATGTGATGACTTAGATAAGTAAAAATTTGTATAAGGTCTGCTAACATTAATCGTAGATCAGCGCCCAATTTGCGTTTCAATCGGTTGAAAAAAGGCGTTCAAATTGCATATTCGATTTCTTCTCCAATCAACGAAGCAAAAAAAGGCGCATCCGATTCGCTTTTTTTCTCACCTTCGTTAGGGAATGGCGCATGTTGTTGCATTTTCCCCCACCCGTGTTAGGGCGGATAAGAGAAAGTTTCGGGGATACCATTCCGGCTGGTTTTTAATGACAAATTTGGAAAAATTCCAAATTTTATCCTCAGTTTTAGGCGTAGCTCAGAAAAAGATGGTTTTCTGAAACCGTTATCAAAATCCTAGAATCTCTTCCAATTAAATTTTTATTCAAGAGATTAGTTCTTCCTTTCACCGACCGAACGCTTTAGATAGAAATCAGGAAACCCACAAAGAGGATATCTGCCTACACAAATGACCATTAAAATAAGGTAATGGTATCTTCTCTACAATTATGAATAATTATGGGCTGTATCCAAAAGTCTTGAAATGCCAAAAGTAAAAAAAATCCAAATCAAGGCTTTCGGGTCATTTTTTTTCTAATTACTCCAATCTTTCTTAAGGTATCCGACTACGTTCGGAGGCCTTTTTTTAAATAATGAAATTTGAAGCAATATTTTTGTATTTTTATATGACATTTATGTTAAAACTTAATAAATCATAGAAAAAATTAAATGAATTAAATATATTTTTAAAAATTTGAAAAAACTTAGATTTTTTTGCACTAAATTTGACCTTTTTTCAAACACCCTCGTTCAAAAAGAAATGATCAGAATGATAAATCCTTTAGCATACATAATCCTTCAACTATTGGCTAGGTCCTGAAGCAAACGTTTTGCAATGTTTCGAAAAACATGTAAATTATAAGAGTTTTAGTGTGAAATCATGAATTTTTAAAGAATTTTGGCCTTTTTTCAAACCTTAAAAGATACATAACTTTTTAATGGAGCATTATTTCACTTATATTTTGGTTCATTACCTAGACAATATAATAAATAATATGTATGCCAAATTTGAGACAGATATCTTAAATTGAATTTTAGTTATCGTGTTTGAAAAATGAAAATTTTGCAAAAAATCACATTTCGAGAAAAATGAGTTTAAAGTTTATGTTTTTAATTTACAATAAGAAGAAAAAAGAATTTTTCTTCAATACTCCCCAGTTTTGTAGGCTAGTCCTTAGTGTTTGCCAGCTTAGCACATTTTTTAAAATTTTCTGATTGGAAATTTTTTTAGTCGTTTTCTTGAGCCTTATGTGTCATTATCGTTTTCTATCATTCAGCCGCCATCGATAGATTTGTATATTGTTTTTCAGTCAAATAACTTTATAATGCCTATTAGTTGATCTAGAGATACTTTTAGTGATTGATATTGATCATAATTACAATCTATGTACTTTTCCTACGTTTATTATCAAAAATTACATCATTAACGGAGAATCAAGATACTGCAATGATTCAAAATTATCTAAATTTGCAACAATGTCACAGAAAACAAAGAAATTCACACTGAAAATATTTCAAAATAATATCTGGTATACAGAAAATAGTATAAAACAAAAATAAACAATAAAATTTAAATATCTTAAGTAAAAACAATGAAAAATGCTTCTTTACCGTATTATTTACCACTCCATTTTCAACTGTCAAGTTCTACTAAAATGTCTCTAATTTCACTTCTGATCATCATAGATGTAAAATAAAAACTGTTTTGAAAACTAAAAACATTAGGCTTTCAGATAAGGCATTAAAAAAATTATGATTTTCGGTCAAAAATGGGTTTTCGTACGTATGCGGATACCTTAAACTCCGAATCCTTTGATATGGCCAAGAAAATATTCCTGCACCGTTGGATTGATTCTGTTGTATCATTTTACCATCGAAATAATTTTTAAAGTGCTTCGAATTAAGCATGAAAGCTCAGCTTTTACGCTAATCAAAGATGACTCTCAAAAATGAAAGTTTTACGAGAGCGAAAAACGTGGATTTCTTTTCTGCATACTTTAGTTATTTACTTTTCCCAACTTTAATGGCGTTTTCTAAAAATATTTCCAGAAATTAAAGTAGTTACTTAAGATGCCGCTTTCTTTCGGGAATATTCTAAATTCGAATCATGTTTACAGCCAAGATAGAACTTAGGAGATGAGTTTGAAAAATGTTTTTCGTGTCTAGTTTTGATTGTAGAAGACTTGTGTTGGCATCTTGGCAAAACAACATTTCCAGAAAGGAAAGATTCTTCATAATCTTTTCTAGAAATGAGCTAATTTTAATAAGAGCTATATTTCACTTATGAAATCTCTATACTGGGTGTCCACACTTATCGTGCTCCAATAGCTAATTTCTAAAGAGTTATAGATAGACACATAGTTCCAATTAGAAAAGTACTTTAAATGAAGGGAATAATTATAATGTATGTTTTTTGAGTGAATAAATATATTTCTGAAAAAGTTACGAAATCTAACTTTTTATACAGTTCCCCGGTCCTAACAATCATTTTGAATAAAATATTTTTAACACCCTAACATTTTAAACAAAAAAAGTCCTATTCTTCTGCGACTATAACTGACCGAGTCATGGAGCTTTGAATTTTAATGACTTAGACCATTTTGCATCTGGAAGACGATCCACCAATCAATGCGCTGCACTTGCTCGACGAGGCCGCTGATTGGTTAACAATCAGGAAATTCAAAGTTCCTTAACCAGGTCTGCTTTGGTCGCAGAAGCGTGGGACTTTTTTGTTTAAAATGTTAGGGTGCCAAGAATATTTTACTGAATATGACTGATAGGACCGAGGGACCGTATAAAAAGTTAGCATTCGTAACTTTTTCAGAAATATTTTCAGTGGCTCAAAAAACATAAAATTTAATTTTTACCTTTATTTAAAGCATTTTTCCTATTGGAACTATATTAAAACTATAAAGACATGAAAATATTTTTTCCCGATGTTTTACTATGCGTACGAAATCGCAAGCATCAGCTAGTCTATGTCAGCCACCTGGAGGAAAATGAGACTTTCTTTTTATTCTGTATCAGTTTTTTTGTAAATTCTCTTAAGGAAGCGTCATTTATTTCTAAAAGGAAAAGCAATTTCTCCAATAAGCGAGAAAATATTCATGAAACATTCCACTGAAAAATCCGTCTGACGAGCCTTATATAGTCTCGTCTGTAGAAAAACACTTATTTTTCTACCAGAATGAATACTTTTTGTGTCAGATATTATTGATTGCAAATACTGCGACACAAAATATCAAGAAAGAGATAGACACCAGTAACAACGTTTCATTTCAATGATAATGATTTAAAAGACATCAAGCAGACTATTTTTTTGTTTTCTGGATAAAGAAAAGAAAACCCAGAGAGCAGACTACGATGGCTCTTACTTCATTATTTTTGATTTCGTCTGTGCTATGTCTAGCACTATTTTTTTAAAATTTAAAAGTTAATAGTCAAAAGTAAATGTAAAAGAAAATGGGACGGATTTCAAAAAGATTATTTGCCGGGGAAATTTGAATGAAACACAAGAAAAATACCCAGACATACCTTCTAGTTTGATAGGGAGAAATGGCGAAGTTATATGTCATCTATAATTATAAAAGCCACTGTTTGTGTGTGTGTGTGCGTGCGATGTCCAGACGAATGTATCACACTTACAGCCTTGAAATTTGGCACACAGGTAGTCTTAACGGTGACTCAATGCACTTCGAAAACGGAATTTTAAAATTTAATCTAGAACAATTTTTATTTAATGCTTTGTGTAGTTTTGGTTCATTTTTCGCACTAATTTCTCAATAGAATGGTTTTGAATAACTTACGGACAAAATAGACATACCATCGAAAAGTGCACACGATTTTCGTTCTAATGAAGTTAGTTTTGAATTTCTCACGTAATTTACTCAATTTTGAGAAATTTTTCAAAAATAGTCACTTTTATGTTAATTTTTAATATTTAATTTTTTATTAATTTTTTTTATAATTTTTTTCTTCAAATTCCGCATCTGACGTTCTAACATCTCTATAATTTCATTTTTTTCAGCTTATAACTGGAACGTTTCTGTCGGATTTAAAACAAGAACGGTTGTATCTTTTTCGTTTTTTTAAATTAATTTTTCCCTGATCAGGTCAAAAAGTTTTTTTGCTAGCGAGATTTAACAGCGAGAGTTTATCCGGAATGCATTGTTGCAATTTCATTGGCTGGGGCGTGGCTTTCCTAGCGGCAGGTGACGTCATATGCTTTCATTTCCAGCATGCATTTCTACAATCCGGTTCCTTCCGGCTGGTGACGTCATTACATTTGCCTCATGGCCATCTCAATATATACAATTCTTTTTTGATAAATGTCATTATCGCAAAGAAAAATAAGCGGGAAATGATTTTGTTCTCAAAACTTTTTCGAATCATTGTGGGCATTTTCCCCTCATTTTATTGAAACCCTGATTCCAGGGGAACGCCGTGCGCGTACCGTTAGTCTCAGAATAAAAATAGAATGCAAAAAAATAATGGTGCAATTTTATAGTGTAGACAAAGCAGGATGAATCATCCGTTTTATTTAAGAAGAGAATAAAATGATGAAACACATGTGATATAAGTTAATGTGTTGCATCATGGGAATTTTTTCAAAAGCGAGAAGCTGGATATTCTTTTAATAGGAGAAATGAAATGATTTGATTCAAGATATGCTACAAAAAATTGTAGAAAATAGTTTAGTGATAGTGTAAATCTTAACAAAAATGCTTTATTGATGAAGTTTATCATTCTTGTATTTAATAAATCCTTAGTGCCACAGTGGCCTAGTGGTAAGGTCTCGGTTCAGGACCAGAGGGCTCCAGGCTCGAAACCCGATTTCATTGAGGATCATCCGTATATGGGGGTTGTTTGTTGAACGCTAAATCATACTTAGCGGCCAAACGTCTTCCCGTTGGTGTGGTGCGGAAGTTTAGAGAGCAAGTGCCAGGTTAGGTGTTTACCTCGTCATCTGTCCGCGGTTCAAAATGAGTACATTCCAAAATAAACCTCCTGTTACTTGAAACGGGACATTAATTTAATAATTCTAAATTCGATAAATACTTCTATAATGTATTATTTCATAATTTTTATTAATAAAATTTTGTGAATTGGAGTAAATATATTGTGATGTATTTCAGCATAATGTGAAGAATCGTAGAGAATCTTCTTCATCAAAAATAATATGTTTATTGGACGTCTACCACAGCACAAGCATGCAAAACAAACACATACACTTACATCACAAACGTTATAATCACTGACTTCTGACATCGAATTCCATGTTCAATTCATCATTATTCTTTTCCGTTGTTAGGCAACGTTAGCAAAAGACAAATATATCGTTGCTAAACTATTTTTATTACCTTTAGAAAAGAATTATGCCAAACGATATTTTTAATTAATTTATTTTTGAGCCAAACGATATTTTTAAAATTAATTTCTTTTAAGACCAAACGAGTTTTTTAAATCTAATTAATTTCTTTCTTCAAATATTTTAATAATTCTACAAATATATATATTTTTTATTCGTTACAAATATCACAATATATTGACATTTATCTTAACGTCCTTATAGAAATTTAAATTACATTCGTTTGTTTTAAAACACTTAATACCTTTAAATGAATGCAAAATAATTATGTTTATGTCTGCTGAAATGTGTTTAACTTACTAAGCGTAACATGCTGTTATAACAGAAGAAAATGACGCATTTCTTTTAAAAAGATGTTTCTTATCATCGAATTCAGAATAAAAAAAATGAAGGTTATCAGACTTTATTATATGTGTTAGGAAATTCTGCATTTTAAGCTACGAAGCTTGCATCTTTTTTTAAATTGTCTCTCGTACCTTTACTCTAAGATTCGAAGCATTCTTTCTTTAAGAGTTTTACGTCATTTCTTTGAGCTAGTCACTTCACTTGGCATCCATATTAGCAGCTATTTAATCGGAATCGTATGACGTTGTCTATTCGATTCCCGCAGCTGATATGTAGATCTACTGATTATTAGCAGAGTATGCATACTTGTCTCTACTATATCATTTAGAAGGATGTACTGTCTGTAGGTCCTCTAAGCATTCTCTCCTCGGAGAGACTTCAGTGCCATGTAAGCTGTTGCTGGCACTGTACCTATAAGATGTAGGACAAGTATCAACCCTGTACAATGGAAATGTGGTGATCTGTAAATATGTTCTTAAATGTGGTCGTCCAAATAAATGTCTCTTTT
>BGPR01028956.1:5603-19595 GCA_013235015.1 Araneus ventricosus | reverse complement strand
TTCTTTTGAAACAATCAATATTCCATTAAGTAGCAAAATCGCTGGCAGTACTCCAGGTACGTGAGTCACGCTTTTGGTTCCATTTCTTTTCCTGACAGTTCGCAATATTCCAAAACACTTGACCTAACTTTTGCGATGTGTTTGGTTTAGAAAGTAAATGGCTTTTTCCGAAATTCGTTTCTATTTTGCGATCTCATTCCACACATCTAAACAAAATATAATTTATCTTTTTTAGATGTTTATTGAATATTCATTGCATTAAATCAATTTATTAATATTTTTTCATGTCGAGAAGTGGAATTTTTATATTTTTATTATTCGAAGCGAATAATTTTGAGTAAAATTTCTAATGTGAATCATTTTTGTAGAATTGTGCAAACGATTCTCATATAGAGGTTTATCGTCTACTAGACTACAGTATTAAAATTTGTATCTTAATTTACATCATATTTTAATCTTATCAAGAAATGTAAATTTTTAAAAAATATTACCGTTCTAAAACGAATTTTAAGTGAAATTTGTGAAATGAAAAATATACAGTAGTTCACCTTTTTAAGTTTCTTATTAAATCTTTTCTTTTATTTGAAATCAACTTGTATAAACATTTCGTGTTAACAAATATAGTGTTTAAAATCTTGCCATCAGAAAATGAGTTGATCTGCAAAAAATGTCTGAAATGAATTAAATTCTCCATTGTGCAAACGATTCTGTTATTGAGGATTAACATACTAAGCAGTTTTGGAACACATATTAAATTTTCCATCGCGTCTCGACTTTTTGCGAAATACTCATGAAACGCCAGAGTGTTTGCACATTGTTAAAGGATAATGCAATAATAGTAATGAGATGTTTAGTATATAAGAATAAAATTTGGTCTCTTTAGTTCTTAAGTACCGCATTTCATAATATTTTCATTCAGAAACGTTTGCCATAAATCACTTTTGAAACGTAACGACTTTTTCTTTGAAGTTTGGTTATTTGTGTTCCGTTTTCCATTCCCAAAAAAATTATTCATTAAATTCCGTAAATAGATTTCGGTAGAATTGCGTTCTGAATGGATTTTTATTTAAATTTAATTCCCAATTATATCTGTAATTTTTTATTCTTTTGAAAATTTAATATAACGAATTTCTATGTTTAAAAATCCAATAATCTAAAATTTAATAAGATAAAGAGTTAAATTAAAATGTATGGTAACAAGTTCACGTACAAATGAATTTATTCATATTAACAAAATATGAGCTAAGCACACTTTGACTATTAATGTGATTGAGATTATTATAAACTATTTGTAGTCTGCTATACCATTGTTCAAAAATATTTACTAAGAAAAAGAAATACTACGAATGAATAACAGTTTGAGTTGTGCGAAGAAAAATCGTGTGCCACGAGTGGGAACGCAACATACATTCATTGTTTTTTTGTTGTTGTTGTTGTTGTTTATCCGTTTTTTGTTGATATCGTTTTCAAAAACAGATATTAATGCTATCTGATAGAATGCGTTTTATTTTTCGCTCGTTCTTTTGTAAATATTTCATTTAACTATCTTGTCTAACTAATAATTTTGCTTGAATAAAATTCTGAAAAATAGGGCGCAATATTATCGACACCAATATTCGAATATTAGCTTTTATTTACATCTTACAATTTTTGGTTGTTTTAAATTAATTTTGGATAATTAAATAAGTCAGTAATTTAATAAATTTCTTGCTTTCAGTGAAAAGCAAATTAGTGAATTAATAAAATAATTTACTTTTTTATATTTTTGTATTGAAGCGGGAAAGTTTTTATTGCAAAAATTTAATTTTTCGAGCATAAGGTTGAAATTTAAGTTTAAATTAAATTATTTTCAGTTCCTTATACTTATTAATGTAAATTAAATCGCTACTGCTTAGTTTAGGGTTAAATTCATAAATTGATGCTGGCGATGCTTCATCTAACGGTCGCATTTTAACAGCTTATTTTATATCTTTTATGAGTAGAGCAAACATTGTATCATTCATCTGTAGTGAACGATGTATGAATTCTTGAAAAAATTATGACATTCATTAGTTTTATCAGTCGGACCACAAAATTTAAATGGCGTTTATTTAAAGCCTTCCACCGCCAATCTTGAAAACAAAACTAGCCAAGATTTATTGGAAGATGTCCAAATTAATCCCTAAAGGTTAATTCAGTGGTCCTCGACCTTCTATTTTCGGTACCAATTCTACATATCTGCTTTAATCGCGCGTAATTTTAATGATTTTCGTATTTTTAAATAATTAATATTAAAATGCCTCTTTTACTTATGTGTATTTATTTGTTTAATTTAAGAGTGATAGTTTATTTTTATACTTACAGTATAGTATCTTTTCTTGTTTTTGTTTCCGAAATAAATTTTTGTCGAATCACTTTTTTTTTTCCCCTGATGTGTGCCCGCCCTCCCTAAGTTAACAATTTGACAATCAACGAGAAGTTAAATCACTTTTGCTAGTAGTGTAACACCTGAGCTAATTACATTAATAGTAACTAACTAATAATATTAATTAACTAAACCTAATGAAGTATGCGTGGTTTATTCAAACATTAAAATAGTGCAGCACATTTTACCTGTATTATATGAACACATGTAATAGTATATTAGTAGGATTAAAACATGCTGACAAGAAAATTAAGGAATAGCATAAACTATCGGCATATCAGTTATATTATTTAATATTTCACGGATTTATTAATAAAAAGATTTCACAAAAAATTTGATGAAATAAAATAAAGTAAAAATTCATTTCGTCATTGCCTCAAGAGTATGAAAAAGTAAACAGGATCTTCATTCTTTAACTTTGAGCAATGGAAGAAAACCCGCGATTAAATATTTGTAGAAACAACGAAAGCCATTTAAATTTTATTGCATCAAAGGAAAGTTTTGCTGTAAATTACGACGTGGAAAAGATAATTTTTGAAATTCCAATTGGTTTTAAATTTCTAAATTCGTATCATTAAACACATAATTTTTTTGATTTTTAAGATGGCTTAAAATCATATTGTTGCGAAAATGTAATGTCACTTTCCCTCAATTTTAGTCTGATGATTGGAAAGAGACATTTACAGAAGTTCTTATTACCTATCGGGGAATGAAGGCCAACGACCCCGAACTTGACGACGGAATGAAGGGCCTCAAAAATACTAGAATTTTCTAGATATTTCTATTATGAACGGAGATATACAGAATTTACTAGATGATGCTATGTGACGTCACATCCTGTCAGAGAAGGTATAAAAATCCGGAGTTGCTGAGATGAGGCAATCGATCTTGGAACGTCTTCGGAGTTCCAAGAATCGGTTTGCGAGTTGGTGAGCTGTTAGACGCTGAGCGCTGCTGTTCGTGCTGTTACTGTTATTGCAAGTGATTTGCTGTCTGCTTGTATTGCTATTTTCTGCAAGTGTTGTTTTTTTCCTGTTACCTGCGCTTCGTGTTTTCCGGAATATTCGAGAATAAAGCATCATTCTCCATTACCCTGATTGTTGAACTGTTCTCACCATACACACACCAGACAATTTTGGTAACAAGTTTGTGATATGTAATACTAGATGATGCCCACGACTTCCTCTGCGTAGTAACACATTATTGGTGCGTTGTTGCTTGGGATAAAAATACTTTCAAGTCTTTATAGTTTTAATGTAAAAAACTACTTTTATATGAATCTCAAGGTGTAACCCGGCTTTGCTCGAGATCCAAATTTTTTTCATATGCAACTCGGGATACTAAGATTGTCGTTAACTTTCTCCAACAAATGTAAATCCTTACCGGATCTTCAGACGGTTATTATGTATAATCATCGCTGTAATTATGCATAATAATCCGTGATTATTTATTATAACCGCGGTAGTTATGGATAATAACCGTTTATCCACATGGATCGTAACATATACACTAATACATACGGGCAGACATAATTATAATTTTTTTTTTCAGGCAGCGATATAAAATGTCGAAATTCATCAAAATCCCGAGCTTCGAGTTTTTCACAATTACAATACTTTTCTCTCTGTATATAACTCATGTATGAGAAAATAAACCAGCGGGGGTGTTCTCCCCTAAACTTTCTCGTATACTTCCCCAAAAAGGTGTCGTTTCCCCTTCCCCCGCGTGGCTAAAAATATTCGAACCTACTGTTACCCAGAATCCAATGACTTTCAGAAGGTTTTTCATTATAGTGATTGAAAATTATCTCGGTAAAGAATCAAATTCAAAGAGATGAGTACCGATTTTCCGCTCTTACCGGCTCAAGGACAAAGTGACATAATTCGCTCCATAGCTTTCGCGTGCACAGAAGATTGCTTCCAGTACGCAAGCGCGTGGAGATAACGGATTCTTTTCAAAAGTAAATCATACAGACCGACAGAAAGTCAACCCTTTGACGGATTTGGCCCAAAATTTAATACGGACCTACATTCATGATGATAAAACTGTGTACCAAGTTTTATCCATCTAGTTATTCAAGTTTTTGAGTTATAGTGTTCGCATGACCGCGGACAGACAGACAGGCAGACTTCCCGTGGACGGATTTTGTCCAAAATTTGATAGAAACCTACAAATTATGTTTAAAGACCACATACCAAATTTCATCCCCGTAGCTCTAATAGTTTTCGAGTTATCGTGTTCACAGACACACACACAGACAGACATAATTCCAAAATTGTGTTTTTCGGAATCAGGGAGGTCTCAAACGCGGAGATTCGTCAAAATCTCGAGTTCGAATTTTTTGACGATTACAATACTTTCTCTTTGTATACTTCGTATACAAGAAAGTAAAAAGGGAATTTCAAGATATCATTCGGAATCTAAACAATTACCTGTCATATAATATTGCAAGAAAGCTCTTAACCCCTTGCCATACAATTTTATTCAACCACCTAATTAGACGCCACCACCCATTTGGAATATTTTTTATTATTTCAATTTATTTAATATGGTAAAGGATACTTGAGGCATTTAAGCGTGTACAGATGATTATTGTGTTTAATATTAATTGCTACGTTGACTTAAATGCGGATTTAAACAGAAAAAATTACGTAATTCGATACACGTGTCAGAGACGTCATTGTAAATTAAGCGGTTAATATCGCCAAGTTGGTCACCAGCTGTCTTTCAGTTTTCATTTGCTGTCAATATCTGAAAAGTAATTATTTCCGATACAGTTGTCTTGAGAGCCATAATTAAAACTATTCAGTTTTCTGTCGATGATTTAAAGTTGATCCAATAGATAAACATAGATGTAAAGATAAATTTTGATGGCAATTAATAATACGAACTCGCATATATATAATAGTTAGATTTAAAGTCAAACACATTTCTGGAGGCTTTTACAAGATTTCCTAGCAGTGTCCATTATACAATTATGATAAACTATTTATTGACGCGATAGTTTATAAAAAGTCGCCATGACTTATTAACCTTCCAGCGGGTCCGCCTACGCAAATTTTACGACATATCGTGCATCTTATTACATATATGTAATAATCTCAATTTTATTTCTAATATTATATATTTTAAAGTCTTAATATATTCCAAAATTACTTTTCTTAAACTCCAGTTTCGTTTTATTTCCCGCGCTGGAAGTATATTAAATCTCTCGTTTTGGCATATTTTTTACTAAAAGAATATTTTAATCGTTTTCACGTGCCCGCAGAAAATCATGACGGCGTCTCCTTGCCGCCATACTTTTCCCTAAAACACTTACGTAATTTACTAAAAATAGCCAATATTCCCTTCACTTTGATCCCGTGTCAATATGTTATTCCCTTATCTGAGAGAATGCAGGGATCTTCTGTTCTTTTTTCACTTGAAACTTGAACCAAGATGTACGTACATTCCTTCACTCTCCCATAATAAAAGAAAATTAGTTAACCGCTTAACTTAACAGCCCGAGAATACTCGTGCATCGAATTATCGAAATTTTAGTCTTATAAACTAAAATTGAATCATTAATTAGCTTTATAATTTGACACAAAAAATATGTAGGATCCATAAACATCTTAAGTATCCTATGCCTTCTTAGATGAATGAAAACGACAGCCCCTTTCCAAAACAGGAGGGGTCATCTTATTATATAGCAAAGAAAAATATTCAGTTAAGTGGTTAATAACTCGGCCTGTTTTTTATTTAACGACTACAACAACGAATACCTTTCATATATATATCGTATTTTTTTACAAAAAATAAATGCAACTTTTATTTATGTTATCTGTATTTATTAGCTTAATAGTAAACGAATATTTTATAAATAAAAATTGCACTTAAATTTATAAAAGAACGATATAAATATGTAATGCGATGCACAATGCAAGTATCTCTTGCGTACGCGCGCCCGCTGGAAAGTTAAAAATCAGAAGTTGCGACTTTCTGCTATGAGTATGAATTTGCATCAGCGTTTTGGGTAGAAAATACATAGCATCGCTGCAATTTGAAAATTCTTTCATGTTTATGCTTTGTATTTTGTAAAGCAAAATGATGACTACATCGATGGTAATCCACTCGTTTTCATTTAAACGTTGAACCGAATATTTCAAACAAAGCATTCGTTGAGAAGGATGTTCTCACGACTTTAAATGACTGTGTCCGATTTCCTGTCTGGATATGCAACCTGCGAAAATGAAATGCATAGAAGCATTAGGGAAGTAAATTTGATCTGTCCCTTGCCAAAAATAAGCACAATTCGTGTTGGTGAAATACTGTGTTTCAAATGTTCTGTTCCTGTGTTCTGTAAATGAAATTTATTCGAGAGATATAAAATTATACGTCTAAAATTACCCCTACAAAGCATGAAATTTTATTTCGTCAATCAAAAAATAATATTCATTTATACTAGTCGCTAGTTTATATACCCGGCGTTGCTCGTGATAAAAATTTTTACTTTCTCGTATACGAAGTATACAAAGAGAAAGTATTGTAATCGTCAAAAAATTCGAACTCGAGATTTTGACCAATCTACACGTTTTAGACCTTCCTGAGTCCGAAAAACACAATTTTGGAATTATGTCTGTCTGTCTGTCTGTGAACACGATAACTCGAAAACTATTAGAGCTACGGGGATGAAATTTGGTATGTGATCTTTAAACATAATTTGTAGGTTTCTATCAAATTTTGGACAAAATCCGTCAACGGGAAGTCTGTCTGTCTGCATGTTCGAGGTCATGCGAACGCTATAACTCAAAAACTTGAAAAGCCAGATGGATAAAATTTAATACACAGTTTTATCGTCATGAATGTAGGTCCGTATAAAATTTTGGGCCAAATCCGTCAAAGGGTTGACTATCTGTCGGTCCGTATAATTTACTTTTGAAGAGAATCCGTCGTCTCTACACGCATGCGTACTGCTTACCTCTGGTCCCGTAATACGGTCATCTTGGCTCACCGCCAAATTCTTCTCGAATAAAAGTGAATTAATTATGGAGTGTTTTCTTTTAATTTTTCTTTCACGCCGAAACATTTTCAAGAGTTGCATATTTGATTGCGGTTAGTTTTATTTTGTATATTTCGTAATGCATTTTTTTCTGAGTGGATTTTGCAATATTTTTACTCTGACAGAACGAGAGTAGTTGTTAAAAGCAAAGTTATAAAGTAACAAACCAAAATTAGTGTCAATTGATTCATCAGTTCGGTTTTTCATGCTTTTTTAATTTCTTAAGCACTCTGCCAATGTGCATGATATTTTCAACTACAGCTATCGGTAGTAAATTTGTAACAATCAGATCGGAGATATTGCTGGCAAGCTAAAAGGCTGCTTAGATGTGTGCAAATCTTTTAGTAACTTACATTAGATAATTGAAATTGGGTATGTGGTCTTCTAATTTATCCATGCGGTGGGAGGGGAAACAGCACCTTTTTGGGAAAGTATACGAGAAAGTTTAGGGGAGGCCACTCCCGCTGGTTTCAAGTATAAGTACTGTGGACCACCAGCCGCAGCCGAGTACCTGTAGATGGCGCTGCCATCGCGAGTGACATCAGAGAATCAAGCTGCCGAGAACAGGAGAAGAGACGACGAGGCGGTTGAAGATGCGTGAACGACGTGAGTCTTTCCCTGACAAAGACAAAAGACGACGATGTGCCATGCCTATATAATGACGATTTGCTTCAACTGTACATATCTTTATCTGTAAATATTGCTCAGTATATTAATGTAAACTTAATCCTGATAATATAACCATTTAGATTGATGAACTGTGTATTATTACTATGGAACACAACACTAAGCCTACCTGATAACCGCCTACAGTACTTACAATATTCTAAGCGTACTATAATAGGTATTTACAATACTAATAAGTACTTACTTACTAATAAGTACTTACAATATTCTAAGCGTACTATAATAGGTATTTACAATACTAATAAGTACTTACAATATTCTAAGCGTACTATAATAGGTATTTACAATACTAATAAGTACTTACAATATTCTATAATAAGAGTTTTTCGCAGCAGTGTCTTTTGGTTTTTGTTCGTCCACCCCCGTGTTATCTGACCCCCACGGCCAGCAATTCAATCCCTCTCTTCCTTTCGTCTCCGGCCTTTGAACCACCTGGCACGAATCTAACCCTAGATGGCAATTTTAGTTTGCAGCAATCTTGACATGGCAAGAGTGCAAGCTTAAAACAACTTATTGCAAACGAGTTAGTCAACAAGCGTCGAACTTGCAGCAAGCTTGTTGCGTCAAACTCATTGCAAACTATAGCAAAAACAGATTACGCAGACAAACCTCGGATTCGAACCCCCGACAACCCACTTCATAACCAGTCGACTTAGCTACTCAGCCAGGGGACTCTGATAGGAGAAGATAGATTGCGCTAATAGATCGTGCATCTACACGTTTTATTTTAAACTGTTTTCTTGATTTCATTAGTTTTTTAAATTTTGAGTTGAGAATAAGATTTGAAGTCAAAGAGAGAGCGATTTTCGCTAATAACTACGTTTCGCTAGTACAAAAGTAATTGCTTTTAAAAATATGGGACAAAATGCAAGTTATTATTTTTCGACAAACATTAACTGTTTTTAGGTTTAATTTTGTTTATGAACGTTAAAATTTCAACATTAAGAAAAAAGGCGATATATAGTTTTCTTTAAAGTGAGAGCTCTATGTTTAGTAAAAAGATGGATAATTTTTGAATTTTTTTAATAAAAAGACGTAGTTAGTTTGTTACAAATTATCATGGATTTATTGAATTAATAAAAAGAAGGACGGTCTAGGAGATGCTATTAAAAATTGGATGTTTTTTAAAACAGATACAAAGATCAAAACCAGAGATATACAACTGTATCCAGGTCGTGGTGTGTAAGTGTGACTTATCAACTTTGCAGCAAACTTGTTTTACAATTGTCGTGTGAAGTTTGTCATAACTTCACAGCAAACTTGTTTTGCAAGTGGGTTGGTCGATTATGCTTTGTTACTTTGCAGGAAGTTTGCTGCAAAGTTGTCGCATCAAGTTTGTCATTACAAGCTAATATCAAGAAAAATCACACTTCCTGCAAGTGTACATGCATCTGGGACAATCCTTGACACTACAACTTTTCTTCCTCGTCATTGCTACGGCGACAACAGAAGCTGCTTCACATCCTGGATTTTATTACCATTATCCGAAGTGCCTTTCTCTTTCTTTTTGTGTCTGTGTGCCTAATCGGAAAAACGCCGCAGAGTGTTCCTTCTATTTCTCCTTAGGTTCTCTCCCTTCGATAGTAACCGGACTAAATTATCTTGAATGAATTTACACGCTCATTGGGATCATTTAAAAATTTGCAAAAATTAAATAAAGCATCACATTGAGAAAGTAAATAACTAACATCAATTGGATTACTATGCAAACAAATTGAAAGATGTGCACTCAACGAAATAAAAGAGGAAGCAAAAATTCTGCCTTTCTGTAAATATTCTACGATAGCAATATTTTTTGTCATAACTTTAACAGACGCAAAAACATTGCTTTTAATGCATTGTTGCGAGACTTGAAAAATTAAATCCTTCTCTTTCTTTTGGGTATTTATAAAATAAATAACTTAAGAACGTCAAGAAAAATCACTTAACTGGTTAATTATTTTCAATAAACTAAATAAAACAATTTTTCGCCGCCGCGTTTTCCGTTGCTCGGGACTCAAAAACAGTCAATGACCTTAGGAGCATTTAAAATCTATTAAAATTAAACGCGAAACATCGCATTGTAATCAAGCTAACGTCACTGGATTATTGCAAGTGCATAATGCTTAAAAATAAAATCGGAAGTAAGAACATTGACTTGTAATTAATTGTTCAAATAAAGCAATATTTTCTTAATCACGCAGTGCGTGTGTTTGTGCCTCTGTTAATGAAACACGTGAGTGAAGGATTTGATGAAGCAATAAATAGGTTAAATTTAATTTTATAGGAATAGAAAGCAGTGGCGAATCCAGGATTCGGGTCGGGGGTGGGGCTGAGGTCATAAAAATTTTGTATCGTAGTGACGAATGTCAAACCTCATGGCTTATGCAAATCAAAACACTTTAACTTTAAAGACTTTTCTCACCTGACAATAAGAAACATGAAGAACATTACAATACTTTCGATAATTTAATAAAAAATACATTGAAATAACTAGACAAAAAATGTTTTCGACCGCGTCAACGCTACAAGTACAAGTGGAATGACTAGAAATGTAGGAAAATGTTCGACCCTATCAAGCCAGAAAGCAATGTTGTTATAATTTTATTATTTTTTTTAAATGAAAATTAAGAACAAACAGTTGTAGTGATTTAAAATAAAATCAAGAATTTTGGTTTAGCTCTGGGGGGGCTACAGCTCGATAGCCCCCTCTAGATTCGCCACTTATAGAAAGCATTGTAACGAATTGTTTAAAATGCATTTTGAAATGTTTATTAAAGTTAGAGAAAACATGGTACAGAAATGAAATTAGTATTATTAAAGAGATAATATTTTGCTCTTTAATATTGTGTAAAAATAATTTTCGTGCAATAAATATTACAGAAGTCATTGGCAAAAAACGTCTAAAAATAGCTTAATTTTCGTTATTTAATTAAATATCTTAAGAACCAATTAATTCTGAAAGTTGAAAATAGCACCGTTGACCTATAAATGTGTTCTAGAATGTCGTGTGCAAATTTCATGTCGCTACCATTCACCGTCTAGAAGGAGTTCTTGTGACCGACAGACAGACAGTGTATTTTCTGTTTTACATTATAGATATAAAACTCAGGAAAAAGTGATGAAAACAATTGCCAGAATTTTCGGCACTTCATGGAATTAATTCACCTTAAATCATAGCACGTGACAAATGTAACAATGCGTGCCATATTAGCATCTAATTGAACGTTGTTTTGAGCTCTACAATTATATTAAATCGCTTTTCCTCCTGCAAGATGCGCGATAAATTCCAAAATTAAATTGGTACGACGCATTTGAAGTTTATCATGTGAGCAGGAGTTGATTCCCTTATGAGAAAACGTAGCGGCCTTATTCACCATCCATGGTTAAACCATGATCAGCGGTTAAATTGGAATTTACACGAAAAAGCGAATGCTGACCGAAATTATCAGCTGGATGTATACACTAATTGGCGAGTTGGCGAGAAACTCGTTTGGCTCGAAGGCTGAGGATAATTTTAAAAATCGCCAACAACCGAGAAATTGAGATACCATGCCAAAATAGCAACCCGCTACGGGATACATTTGGCGACGCATTTCGGTCAGCTTTCACATTATTATAGCAGAACCATCATTTAGCCACTGATCATGGTTTAACCATGGATGGTGAATAAGGCCGTATATGTTACCACTTGGAACTAATGGCTCGTCATCTGAGGAAAGGCACTGTTGCGCACGATATTTCGAAGGACTTGAAACACACCTCTCCTCCCTTTTAATTTTTATTAACCCCTTAACATACAATGACGTCTCCGACTCGCACATCGAATTACAGAATTTTTGTTATTTAAATCCGTATTAAATAACAATTAAATCCGTATTAGCATAACAATTAATTTTGAATATAAAAATCTCCTGGATACGCTTAAATGTCTCAAGTTTCCTTTACTATCTTAAATAGATTGAAATAATAAAACATATCCCAAATGGGTGGTGGCATCTGATTAGGAGGTTAAATAAAATCGTATGTCAAGAGGTTAAACCAAAACTTTCACAATCAACCAATATCAGATGTTAAATTTTCTGCATTTAAACTGTATAAAATGATTAGAATTTAATAAATGTTTTATCCATCTCGTTCTTAGTTAATGCTGGAAACCCTCGTCTGAAAATAGTATACTACAAGAATTTTTTTTTTCTCCCACGATGATAAATAAATTTATCTTTTCCTGAATATCTAATTTCATAGCAAAAAGTCAGAAAAACTTGAAATAATTATGAAATGCTTTTCTCCGTACTTATATTAAAGTTGGCTGATCAAAGAATAAAGAAAAATGTAGCAGTTTGAGTAGCTGGGAACAAAACAAACTTCTAAAATGTCATTTGCCCTGTGGTAATAAATGAGCTGCTTGGCTCTCAGCCCTGACAGAGATAAAGAGTTTAGTTTAGTTTAGTTATATTAACGTCCCGTTTTGAAGCAACACGAGGGCTAGTTTGGGACGCACCTCATCATTTTGAACCACGCTCAGATGACGAGGACGGCCCCTGATCAGGCACCCCCTCTCCAAACTTCCGCACCACTCCAACGGGAGGAAGTTTGGCCAGTGAGTATGATTTAGCGTGCAACAGGCCCCATGCACGGCGGATCTTCAGTGGAATCGGGTTTCGAATCTGGAACCTTCCGACCCGAAAGCCGAGACCTTACTACTAAGCCACCGCTGCCCTCAGAGATAAAGAGATTCCACTTTCCCTTACTTACACGTCATTTTGCCATACGAATCAAGACGACTCACAAACCACACCAACGTGAGGACTCTTTACCTAAGACAAACTTGAGGCGCTTCATGTCCACGTACACGGCAAGTCTTTTGTGGAACCGCGCCTCAAGCAAGAAATACCGCGACACCGAAACCGAGACTGTACCACAAATACTGTTAGGAAAATAACCAGTGGGAATGGCCTTCCCTAAACTTTCTCGTATACTGCTCAAAAATTTGTCATTTCCTCTTCCCTTGCGTGGATAAAAAAAAATCGAACCTACTGTAATCCAGAATGCAACGAATAACAGAAAGTTTATCATTGCAGATTATAGTGATTATAAAATATTTAAGTGAAGAATCATATTAAAAGAGATGCCTATGTATTAAAACTTAGCAATATTTATTTCCCATCACACTCCAGCAAGATCCGCTATTATACGAGCGAGCGAAAATAAAACAGGAGATAAAACATATCTATCACAAACTCCGTCTCAAGGACAAAGTGACGTAATCCTCCCGCTTGGTACCAGAGATTGCTAAGTACGCATGCGCATTGCGATCAGTTTTGAAACGAATGCTTAACAAGTATGCGATTATACAGACCGACAGACAGTCAACCCTTTGACGGACTTGGCCCAAAATTTTATGCGGACCTACATCCATGACGATAAAACTGTGTACCAAATTTTATCCATCTGGCTATTCAAGTTTTTGAGTTATAGCGTTCACATGACTTCGGACATACATACAGACAGACTTCCCGTTGACAGATTTTGTCCAATATTTGATAGAAACCTACAAATTATGTTCAAAGACCACATACCAAATTTAATCCCGGTAGCTCTCATAGTTTGCGAGTTATCGTGTTCACAAACACACAGACATACAGACATAATTCTGAAATTGTGTTTTTCGGACTCAGGGAGGTCTAAAACGTGGAGATTCGTCAAAATCTCGAGTTCGAATTTTTTGAAGATTACAATAATTTCTCTTTGTATACTTCGTACACGAGAAAGTAAAAATGTCAATACAAAATTTACAAAGCAATTTTTTTGAAGGTCTCCTAAAAGGTCGTTTACAAACTTTAAGGATAGATCAGGAATGCAAAAACAAATATTTGTT